>VDFB02091118.1:0-23458 GCA_007258455.2 Sequoia sempervirens
TACTCCAATCAGTAATGTATGAGATATTACCATGAATTCCACTGTTTATCATGAAAGAACAATCCATACCTGAATTTTGACCATACTGTATCATTCCCTTACTCATTTGAGGCAAAAATTCAGTCCATATAGGTGATGGAGAGACCTGAAAATGAATAAACCGCCTTTGTAACATGTCTGAAAACATCTTAGGATCTGATTTTTGGAAAATCAGCATCCATGAAGACGAGCAACAGCTGCAACATAAGAATATTTTATCAAAACTGACATGACTACTCATGAATAAGGCTAGTGGCACCTTCAGCAAGAGTGCCCATGCCACCACAAACCAACTTTTGATCATATTTTCTTCCCAGAACACCAATTTATGATCAAAAGTAATGAACTCATGACAAAAAAAGAATATAGCAGCAATCATAGAACTGAAATTTAGACACTTATCTCTCCAACCAATCTTCTTTTTATGCATACCAATCTTCATATGAATATACTTGGAATCCCACATACTAATTTTCAATTGAAGACATTTCCCAATACATGAGCAAAAAATCACAACTACATTCTCAAAATAATGTGCTAGTCTATCCAATTGAGAATTACCTTCTTTCCAAGTAATGTCAGGCTCCCAAACCAACAATAATGAAGAACCACTTCTCAGACGGAGAACTGCTCTCACCTGAATCCTTTGATTTACTCGTTCCATCTGAATTGCCGCTTCTTGAAACTCCAAGAAGTATTCAACCAACCTATGTTAGTTGAAGAGATTGAATCCAGAATCTTGTGACATGATTTTCCAGAAAGATTCCATGAATCCTTCATCAAATGCAACTCTAAAATCAATCACTCTAAGAGAAGATGGAGATGTACTAAAATCTGACAAGAGCCTCACAAGCATCCTCATCAAAAAATGAATAAAACCTTCATCAACATGCCCATCAACTCTTTGTTGATAAACAATAAGAATGTCTTCATTTCTTTGTGATCCAAGAGTTACCATTTCTTGCTGAGTGGGTGCACTAGGAGCAACAGTAGATTCAACTTCATGCAACTCTCGTATAAACTCTCCAATGCTGGAAGACAAACTCAAATTTCTTCCTTCAGTAATCTCTGAAGCAATTCCTTCATCAATATCAAAAACAGGATTTACATAAACCTTATTAGCACCTTCTTCATACAACAAATTGTCAAAAGCCTGAAAAACTTGTTGATGAGAATTTGAATGCTTTGATCTCTCAGGGCGGCATTCCAAATCATATGTTTCTTGTATGAGATCCAACTCATCAAGAATTTTCTGAAGCTTCTCTGCTCTTCTTTTGTTTTCTTGCTCCCATGAATATTGAACAGCAGCAATCTAATTTTCTGCTTCAATTATAATCTCGTGCACTTCTTGCAACTTCACTTTGGTAAGCTCATTCCAGTCCAATGCCTTGTCAGCAATATTGGCCAATTTGTCTTTGTCACGAATGAGGTGCAAAAGACTAGATTTAATTTCCTCCAAGGAAAATTTAATGGACTTCATATCATCAATAGAAATGCAACATACAACTTCTCCCCTAGGCACATCATGAATCAAATGTTCTACTTGCCTATGAATTCTATCAAGTTTTGACAAAACTTGAATACCATTATCAACAATGTGTGAACTTGGGCTACAATCATTATATGCGGGCTGAGATGGTGTAGAAAAGCTTTGATGGATAAAAATTTCAAAAATGGTTTGAGTTGTACTCCTCAACTTGTCTCGCATGTGATGAACACTCTTCATCATCCCGTCCATAGTGCTTTCCAATTCCTTAGCTTTTTGCCTTAGCTTGATTTCAGGTGAAGAGAAATCTGCCTTATAACTACTAGAAGCTTCTCCTTCCATATTGTCTTCTACACATGATTCTAGGGAGTTAGTCAAATCAGCTTTGAAGTGGGAAGTGACTACTGCTTCCTCTATCTCTTTCTCCTTTTTAGCTTGACTTTCAAACCAGCATTCTTCGGAATTGTGAAGTAATTCGCTGATTGAACACATAACTCCTAACCGAACTTCTCCTTTATTTGGATCTGCACATATGGCCTCTTCATGCATCTTCATTTCAACTTTTGTTTCCACAAGTTCTTTCTTTGAATCTTCAACATGAGACTTGTTACCACAAGTCAACTCACTATTCTCCTCTGTAGAAAACAAGAGTACCTCACTAGTCTTCAAAGCTTCCACTGTCACATTACATTCTTCTATAGAATGCTTGGATGAGTGCAAATCCGTAGATACCCCTTGAACTGTTGCTATGAATTCAAAGAGATTCCAACTTTCATCCTCCTCTTCAGCCTCAGAAATCTCCTCTTCGTTTTCAACAATCTTCTTCATGAACGGTTTCAACTTATCTTGACATTGACTAAAAATTTCTTTAACTAACAAATCAGCAATGGGAGAAATCTGCTCTTCACGTTTATAAGCATCCAAGAGAAGAGTTTGGACACTTTCAAGAAGACTATCAGCTTCTTTAATTGTAGAGATTAGAACATTCATGATAGCTGCAAGCACACTCTCTTCTTGCTCACTCCAGGTCAAGGTGAAGAGATAATTAAACAAGTGATAAATCTGATTCTCCATCTCCAATTCTATCAATAAGATGCAAGCACTAACTTCAGAAAATGTCTTTAAAACAACTGCTCTTCTTGAAAACAAGCTACTACCAGTTTCATCCAAATCTTGAAAACTTTCCACTATCATATTTAATATGATCTTCATAGTTTCATCATCATAGGGCAACTGGGGAATTACAATTCTTATTATCTCCATGAAACAAAAAGAAATCAGTAGCTTGGTTTCTTTATCAAGATGCCCCAACCAATAGGGCTGATTCAAAAAATTCACTGCAGGTGCTTAAGCCAACTGCATTTCCTTTGAAGGTGATGGCTTCACTTCTCTCAAACATTGTTCTAACAAATGAAGAATGTTCTCTTCATTTTCTCTTGACTGAAATTCTTTGCCAAGTCTCTTTCCAGCCATAAAGAGAGCCTCTGCCAACTTCATCTCTTCTTCATTAGCCAAGCCTAACTGCCAACTTCTAAATACCACAACGAGTTGAACTAGAATATGTTTTGACTTTGGGAGTGATACCTGAGATCACTGTCATTCATCTGTCTCAACATGAAGCACTGATCCATAGGATGGCAGGGTCTTCTGCTCTGATACCACAAAAATATGCCTACCAATTTTTTCCTTGAATTCTCACAACACAAACCAACACTACACCAATCTTTTAGTTTTAGCTTCAACAATGATAAGCAAATTGAATACACTCAAAGCCAAGAATGTTCACCAAGATCCTTCAAGAGGCAAGGTGATAGCATATGGTAGAGGTAAATGATCAATAACTGAAAGTAAATTACAGTTGAATGTAAATAGGCAGTGAACCAGCCATGAAAGGATTCCGCACTTCCACTAATTCAGTGGGGGGAAGAGATTACAAAACAAAACTAATTCATCCATTGCGGCAGGCATCCACTCGTCGGTGGGAATTCTCCACTTTCCAGTGGGTAAATAATGAAAGATTATAATTGTTTTTTCCACACTGGCGGTAAACTATCCAGGGGTTACAAATATGAGAGATTAATATATAAAATTTGCAGCAAACTAAAGGACTGAAACAGTACTACTGTTTACAGTCTTACAATGAAAAGAACTGCAATTTTACAAAAGAATTACAATAACTTTCAAGCTCAATACACCCATAACTGAAATTAAATCATACAAAGAGCTGCATATGAAAATCACCTTCAGCCATGAATGGACCAGCTAGCTCAAAACTGAAAATAACATCAAATTCTCCAACAATGAAGCTCAATGTGCACTTATGAATGAAGCACACTCTCAATCCACCATCTAGGGAACCATAGTTTCAGGCCCGAAGAATGGAGTCAAATTGCTAAGCTTCCCCTTAGTCGGGTTCTGAATTCAATCCAGCTGCATTTTGCTATAATTTTTCAACGATGATCAAATGCTGGAGCAAAGCTTGCTTTTATAACTTCTGAGGTGACTTTTCAGCTTCTTCAAAATGGGGCGACCCCTCACATCTTGGAGACACTTTAATTTTTTTTAAATAATCTTCTCCATCTTTTTGGTGTCCAAAGCTCATGAGGAGACATTAAATATTTTAAATATAATTAATTCTCCTTTATTGAGGCATCCATATCTCAAGAGACATAATAAACTTAGAAATATCAAATATTTCACCTCATGTGGCATCCACCCACAAAAGCCCCCATTTTAAAACAACTTAAGTCATTGTGCTAGGCCAAGGGGTCAAAATCACATTATAATAATTAAATGACTTTAATTAAGTCATTTATTCAAAATGCACCTCAGAAAGCCAAATCCAAAATTACTCAATTGCCCTGCCTGAAGTAGAAAGCTTGTTGAACTACTGCCAACCTAAGAACTGCCAAACATAGAACTTACTAAAAATAGTAAATTTTGAAAAGTTGTCCAACTCACTTTGCATGCTATATCATTGTGAAGCTCTCTGAAAACCCAGAAAGAATCTAAAATCCAAAACTTGAAACTCCAATGAGCTAGCTAAAAATAGCAAGTTCCAGAAAAGTTTGTCCGATGGAGATGCATGTCACACCATCCTGGAGCTCTTCAAAAACCCAGAAAACTCCACCAGACATGCAACATAAACTCAAACATGCAAACCTTCAAAAAATGCTTCTAACTCCCAATGAGATAGGAAACCCTAATTTTACCTCTGGCGAGCCTACGGGCTTCCGGAAATAGGCTATCAGTCACCGAAGGGCATATAGCTAAAATGGGGACATTACATACTATATATAGTAAGTCATGGGTATGGTCAACTAGCGGAGTTTCTACTTTTGGCATGATGGCGTAATAATATCCTGGAGTTATTTGGGTTAATATTGGTCCTATCCATTTAATATTAATAACGTCAAATAATAAAGTTAAATTAAATAATTTAACTTTATGCGTTATTAAAATATACTAAAAGGGGACTTTATATTTAAAAGGATACAAGTGATTTTAACGTGCACTTTATAATATAAAGTTAAGTGCCAATTTAAAAGGGAGATATAAGTGACTTTTTAAAGGGATGTTATTTTATTAAGCTGTGCATCAAAATTAAAAGAATGAAAAGTGGGAAATGAAAGTTAATTAAATCAAATGAAAATCAAATGCAAATTGAGCATGGAAATAGAAAAGGGCAATGAAAGCTCAGTTTGCACATTCATTGTTGAGAAAATTATTTGTAAAGGGTTTTTACAGGAGACTTAAGAGTTTGGAAACACTTGGTTTTCGAGGACGAAACCCCTCAAGAAGAATAGCTTGGTACAGGATTGAAAGATCTCCCAAACTAGTTTGCAGACAATTCGATTGTAGGGATTGTGCTTGTGCTTCAATTGATTTACAAGAAGAGATCCAATTTACAGAGTTATCAGAGTTTCAGGGTAGTGTTTGGCAAGCAAGATTGATAGGATTTGCATATCAGATTGGGATGCCATAAATCCTTATATCTGAAGGTTGTTGTGATTGTTATTGCTGGGCAAATCTGCAAGGAGGTCGTGAATCTCCTCAAACCCTAGGCATGGATGTTTCCAAGGATAAAAGGGCTGGTCATTGGAACCCTATATCAAGGTGTGTGAGCTTGTCTTTAGCTGGAGTGAACATTTCAGGTACTAATGCAGGAATCTGGGCACAAACTACAACTTGTTTCCCTCTCACATGGAAGTCTGGAGGGTTATTATCTGCTCCTGTTGCCTTTGCTGAGTGTGTGTGAGCTGACAGACATCTGGACATAAGCCTATAAAGCTGGGCACTTGTGTTCTGGAGGGGTTTCATTGTCATTGGAGGGGTCAACTGAAGAGTTGCTGCCTAGGCATGCCTCTACATTGTCCAGAAACCACCGTTAATAATGCTGCTGTCATTAACAGACCTGTATGAGTTCATTGTTCAGGGTGATTTGGTCTGAGAATGGACTGCTAGGCATAGTAGGTCTGAAACGTGTTGCTGTTATAGTTTCTGAGCAGATTTCAAGCAAGTTCAACCACCTTATAGCCTAGACGAGCTTATTTCCAGGTCTGAAATACATTGAATATTATTGTTGGTTAAACTGTTGTTAATAGGCTGCAAGTTATATGTTTTTGCTGCTGCATTTTGGTCTAGGTGAAAGGGTGAAAGTATGTACTGCTGTAGCTCTTCCTGAGTGTCAACCTTTCATATCCACTTCATGAGATTGTCCAGTTTGTAATTGCATAAGGCTGGAAGTGTAATCTCTGCATTGAATATTAAATGATAGTCAATTATGAAAGTTTGGAACGGTGAAGATTGATTATTAAATTTGTATCTGCAAATTACCTGGATGTTATCTTGACTAAGGAAACGGAATGAAAACTGTTTGACAAAATGTCCCATGTGTGAAACTGAAACTTAATCGAGCAAAATCGCAATAGAGTTTGTTCCATTTGGGTGAGACATTACATTAATACAAAATGGCATTTAGCATGGGGGTAGATTTTCTAAAATAGAGGTTTTGTTAAACGGACAGGCTAATTTATACTAAAAAAAATTTCCATGATTACTGAGTTAAGATACATGAAAGACAGAGAAAAGCATAATAAATTATAGAATTGCATAAGTGGCACAAGATCTCAGGTCAAACATATTGTACAGACTGTGTTGCATGCACTTCAAGCTATCTACAATGAATCTGCACACTAGAAATTTGAAATTTTGAATACTTTGAAATGAACCTGCACCCAACACGTTTTGAAATTAAAGCACTTTGGTTAACACAGAGGTGGTAAATAGAGTAATGAGAATTATAAATGATAGGGCACAAGTTTGGTGGCAGCAAAGAGAAGAGTCATTCAGAAAAGTGAATGGCATAGTGCTGGAGGAAAGGAAAGGAACAAGTCAATGGGAAGAATTTAGATGCTCCTAGCTATGTTTAATGTCCCCTTTTTAGCGTGATCTTGTTTTATGGTGGGTTGGCCTATTATTTTGATCCTCGTAGGCTAGTGTGTTGGATAGAGGATCTCAATAGCAGAGTATGGTGGATTTAATCATTTCCACCCCTTTAGTTCAGTGTTGGGCTCAATGCATGCGTTTGTAGTTCAGTGTTCGCCAGCTTCTGACGACATGGAAAAATACTGAGTTTGGAGGGAGTTATTAGTATTTTTGTGGTTAAGTTATTTATTTAACTTATTGGTTTATTATAAAGTGAAATTGATTTTATAAATAGTAAACGCCACTTAAATATATTATAAGGTGATAAATAAATCACTTAAGTCAAAAAGTGTGCCCAAGGTATTTAAAACAACTATTGAAAATGACTTAAATACATTTTAAATGTATTTAAATGGCAAAAGCATACTTTTCCTCGAAGTCATGTTTTTTGGAGATTGAAGGGTTTCAGGATTTTCTTCATTGGAGAGCGATAATTCTTCAATGTTTTGTGATTGTGAGACAGTGAAATACCAGTTGAATGGTTGCTACTAAGGTACAGGAGTTCATTTGTGCTTACATCAGAGTTATTTTGTTCAATAGATTTCAGTTTATAATAAGGGAGAGGACTTTTTCATCTGGGACGCCATCTTCATCAGTTTTTCCTGCTTTCAATAAAGAATCTTCAACATTCTTCAAAGATCGTACTTTGCATTGGGAGGCGTGTTACATCTAGGAGAGGCATGTGAAAGAGAAGGCAGAAACGCCTTTCTTTTGGGCCATCTCCTTACTCCATCTTGGACGCCTATCCTTCTCGGCAGCATTTCTCCAATTTCTGCGTGGGAGAAAGCAGATCCAGAGCCTAGGTGTTGCCATTTCTCAAATTCAGCATATCTTGCCTGGCATGTACAGATATACTTTATTTAAATAATCTGGAGGTTTCCAAGTAGGTCTATTGTATGCAATTTCTTTGTATGAATTGCTAGATCCACAGTAGTATTGCAATAGCTCTTAATTTGCTTGTATTTCAGTTTTATCTCCATTTTATGCTTGGCGCACTTCTATATTTGTTGCTTAAAATTCATCAAAACAAACACAAAACACAAAAACAAATAGTTTTAGTTCAGAGGTTGAGTTGGAGCCAGTTGGGTTCTTCACACTATGGAGGGGAGTGCGGGAGTTTACAAGGATAATGTAGAAACCCTTGTTTCCCCTTATTTTTGAAACTGTGTGATTTTTGTTTGTTTTTGTGTTTTTGGTTTTTTTTTGTGATTTTTGCATACAATAATAAAGGTGCGATTTTGAAAGAAATTCATATAAATTCAAATAAATAGATACTGAAGCAGAAACCCTTTGAAATAACTCATCTATGATCTTATTATGTGTTTCAGATGATTACAAATAAAGATCTCTGGCATGCAGACTAAATAATATAAAATATTGTTCAAAAACCTGATTTGCTGCAAGATGTAAATGAACTTGATCTGGTACGGCTGCAATGAATAACCCTTTCTCCCTCCGTCTGACGATCCAAAATGATGCCAGGTATATAGGCGCCCCAACTGGTAATGGCAGTCTGATCAAAGAGTAGGCGATTTGCTCCAAGAAGAAAGTACGCCTCTTTTTATGATGGTACGGCCTGGTACAGAAATGTACGGCTTCTACAACAGCAGCAATAAATAAGTACGGCCTTGGAAAGAGTGTCAGATCTTTGATAACAGGTGCGCCAATATAGAAGATCTCTTTCTGGACGATTTCCAGACCAAACCCTAAAGATATAAACCTCTGTGTAGCTCTGTGATAACTTCTGTATAAAGTTATCTCTCTGCCTGGCAATAGATCAGCTGGTATTTCACAGCCTCTTAATCGCACACACTGAAGATTGCACGTTCTCCAATGCAAATTGAAAACTTGAACCCTTGGCTCTGTCTTCAGAAGAAAATTCTCAGCAAAAGTCCACTCAAAACATAATGGCTCGATTTCCAATGAAAATGCCTTATATTCTTCAAAAGCTCGATTTCTCACAATTAGGTTTCATTAAAAAAAATAATTCGAACTTCTTTTTAATTTCTCAATAGTTTAAAGATCACATTTTAATTATAAAATATAATTAAAAATGGCCCCCTTCAATGATGGGCGACCCCTTCAGCAAAACCACTTAAGTTATAATATTTAAAATATTATAACTTTATAATATAAGCTCCAATAATTAATATTTAATTAAATCAATTAAATATTAATATCTCTCTCAATATATGCCCGATGCACGAACCGTCTGAAGCTGACGAATAAGTGATTCTGCACGTGACCAAACCATACTGCTAAAAATAGCAGGGGTGCTCCGCTGAGTGCCAAAAACTGCTAAAAATAGCAATCCGAGCAAATGGTGTCCAAACGAGCCCGAGCGAAAGCCAACTGATAACAATCTGACAACTGAAGCCAAGCCAAGCTCCATCAAGACCCTCTATCCATCCTATCAGCCTACGAGGGTCGCATAATAGGCTAATCATATGCTCCGAGAGATGTCAACTAGAAGGGGACATGACAGCATCCACGATAAAGCTCAGTCTAACTTTACGCATTGAATGAAAGTCATCCACTCAAAGAAAGTATGAGCTAAGTTTCGCTAACCCTTGCTATCAATCTATCATTCTCTTTAACATGTACTTAAATGAAATTCTAATTCAAATCTATTAGACGAGGAAGAGAAATATGTAACTATGCGACCATTTGACATTGAAAGGATTCAAAGCACCTCATGCATGATGAACTTTATTATCAAAATAGTCTTTTGCAACAATATCATAAAACTCTCTCTTATTCTCTACAATCTCTTCTAATCTCTATCTATATCTAATTATCTGTCTATGATCTCCTCTTAAGCTCTAATGAAATGAGAGAGAGGGGGGGGGGGTTTATATAGCATTCCCGGATTACAATGAATGGCCAAGATTAAAATGAGATTAATGGCCCAGATTTAACATAACTAAACCCTAATTAGGGTTTCCTAAACATCCATCAGTTAACTGGAGAAAACTTCAGGCATCTGGAGTTGCATCCTTATCCACCTGCAAAGCATCACGTTCGGCGAACTTTGACATGATCCGGCCAACTTCTTCCATGGCAATGTCCGGAAGAGCATTGACGTTGTATTCCAGCAAGTCCAAACTCTTAGCACATCCTACAAAGGTGGTCGTCCATTTTGGTTCATGCAGCAAGAAAGCCTCCCTGACGGTCATGAAGTGGAATGCCTTGGTGAAATTTTCTTTCATGATTGGCCCAGAGGTGGTGGAGAAAATTCTTTGAACTTGTTCTTTTAAATTTTGTGGCCGCAAGTGTTTCTTTCGAACAATATCTCGGTCAAGCATATCTGCAACCATTTGGTAAACTTTACTTCAATTCTCCTTCACCTGCTCTTCAGCTTTGGCGCTATCTTGCTTTACCCTTTCCAGGACTTCTCTTCGTGAAATCAGAGCATAGTACCAGCCACTGAAATCATATGCAGCTCCAGCTTCAATAATCTTGTCATCAATCAACTTTTGCTTCGAGATGCCTTTTAATTCTCAAATACATGGGATAATCTTATTCTGAATATCTTTGAGGCCATCCCATGATTCCGCTAAGTCTGTAACTCGTGACAACAGGAAGGAAGTTTGTTCATACACATATGCCAGCTTCCCCGCGAATTGCATTGCCTCATCTTTCTTTCCAGCCATCCAGTCCTTAGCTTCTCTGGCGGTAGTCAACTCTTCATCAAAATTTGCAACCAGTTCTTGTGAAGAATTTGGAGGTGGAAGTGCTGCCTAGTCACCTTGATTGAGTGGCCTGGTCAAGTGCTGGATATAATCTTTTAAACGCTCAATCTCTTTTTTGTATTCTTTTTTCTTTGCCACTTCCCTTTCCAGCCTAGACTTGATAGTGGCAACGGAATTGTCCAAGTCCTCAACTTCCTGCCCCTTTGTCGTCGGACCCATATCAATGGTCGTGATGGCATATTCATTCGCAGCAATTTCATCTTGGAATTTATCAATTGCAGGCACTGCTATTTGCACTGTGTGATTGCCAGCCTCATCCCTTTGTATGGCAGAAAATTGCTTGGCTTTCTTTCTTGTGGCAGCTTGCTCTAGCCTGGCTAAGAAATCTGTGGCATGATCTTCTTCAGGGACCTCTACTGGCACCTTTCTCTTCAATCTTTCTTTTAGCCAATCCGGGATGGTTGATTGCTCAATTCCATCTTCCTGTTGAACTTCTTGGACATCCTGCATATTTTGATCTTCGTGCACATCTTGAATTTCCGGCATGTTTTGAATCTCTTGCATATCTTGAACTTCTTGCACCAATTGGATTTCTGGCATATCCGGAATTTCTTGCACAGATGGGTCTTCCTGGATTCTTTTGAGGGTGGAAATCATTCCCTCTTCAAATTCTCCATCCATGATGTCTGTGTCATTGTCTGATTCCAGAATTTTCGTGCCTGTAGGGGAAGGCTGATCATCATCTTCCAGTTGCACTGGTTCCACATCTCCAACCGGAGAAGGAATCCTGACATGCTCCCAAGACTCTTCATCCATGGCTAGTATTTCATCTATATTTTTGGATGTGGCTGACTCAAGAGGTCTGGACTTATGCTTCTTTTGAGAAGGTCCTTCGTCCACTGTTTGTTGTACCCAAAACCAAAATTTTTGCTTCATCAAGGTATTTTGCATTAAAGAGTCTAAACCTTGCTAAATAATGTAAAATACAGTTTTTGGGCAATATCAAGCATGGAGTTTTTGTCAATGATTTGTCTGTCAAAAGCAGTTCTATTGATCAGAACCTGAAGCAGAGACTCAGAATGAGTTATTTCACGATGGAGGAGCATTTCATAGCGATACTTATACTTTTTATGGTCATTTCAGTGATCGAGATGATGATTTCAATGGTCAATTTTTGAAGATTTTTCAAGGAAAAGCAAAAAAAAGCGCACCTGTAGCCCAGGGGCGCCCTTCTTTTTGAAGGTCAAAATTTTGTTGAAAGTACTCATAAATACAGTCAAACTCTTTAGAATTGGTCTGGCTATCCGATGAGCTATCCAGCGAAGCTTTCCGGGACCCATAACTCCGGCAACTGGCGACAAAAGTTGAAATTTCCAAAGTTTCACATTGTAGAAATTTGTCCTTTTTCAAAGAAAAGGCATGTAGCTGAGGGCCGCCCTTCTTAAAGGTGATCTGGTACTCAAAATATTGATACAACAATCTTCATGACTAGTCTCGCGATCCCACGAAGCTATCAAAGAAGCCATCCTGAGTCCCGTGAGTCTTACGTCAACGCCCCAAGATGAGCTTATAAATGGAGATTCTATGAGCTTCTTTCCTTATGCTTCCGGCAACTAATAGCCTGGAAGGGCTTGTCAAAATAACTTTGGTGATGGTCCGCAGTCGACGAGGTCTTCCCGACATCAAGATCTAGTCCGCTCAAGGCGTAAAATTAAGCTAAGTAACTGACACATCTGTGTGATCATACAGAGGTCTACCAAGCACGTAATTCACAAAGGACTGAATAAAATTTTCATTGTATTTCTACAGTCTAGAGGCACCTAGCCTTTAGGCCTGTCAAATGAGGTCATTCGCGTTCGAAGTCTTCACGAGACTTGAGTGTAATTACTTTATCTATTCAACAAGCCCAGCCATCACTTTCCAGGATTTGGCAGACACTCGTACGTGCGAGGTCTTTGACGAAGTGTTGAAAAGTGAAGACATCCAGAAAATGACTAAGTATGGAGCGTATATTTTAAATAAAATACGCACTTGCATTTTTGAGGTCTTAGAAGCAGTTTTCTTGCTTCGTCATCTCTAGAGATGTCTCTTGTAAGTCCTTCCGGCTATGTGTTGAGATAGATAGTGGTCAAATCGAGTTATCCCAGCTCCAGATATCAGAGGTCGAAGTAGGGCATCTGGTTGAGAGTTGTACTTTTGTCAAAATGGTGTCAGTGCAACTGTAGCCCAGGGGCGCTTTTACTTTTGAGGCCCTTAATGCACTTTTCTGCATGCCTTATGACAAATGTTGGATGCGTAGTGTTTTGCCTCGTGCATGCAAAGGAGTTTGTTTTCCTCACGGCAGATTCATCGTCACTGCCAAAATTGCTTGAAGCGCTGCTGGCGCTTTGTAGAAAATGGTTAAGTTTTATAAATTGTGAATGAATTTAATCATAAAAGCTCAATTTTTGAGGTAAGAAAATGATGGATTTGGCGGTGATGATTCTGCTGAACATTTCCTTGTTTCAAGAAGCTTCAGAATGAATATTCTTTTCGCTCAAAGATCATCCGTCACCCGGAAATCAGTGTCGAAGATGGCTAGTCGTAACTTTGTCGTCAGCTACAAAATAGGGAGTTAATAAAAAGTGCAATATCTTGAGCAAATGGACGCCTATGAGCTCAGATGATGACTTTTTGGAATTAGTGAAGTCTAACGGTGAATCTCAAAGCTTCATTCGAATTGTCAACTGAAGTTTAATAATATTTAATATTTATTTTGCATATTTTGGCATAAAATGGCGAATTTCTAAAATGGCGCCTTTTGCAAATTGCATGATAATAAATATTTTATTATTATTTATTTTTGAACTTCGAGTCAATGGCAGTTCAACTGAAGGGCGACCAATTGAAAGGCTTCTATTTCAATCAGGGTTTTGAAATCTTGTAGTTCACAAGATTGGTGCGAATTTCTTCTTATTTAATGATGGCGCTTTCATTTGTTATTCACCTTAGCTCAAGAGAAGTTCGTGTTTTTCAAGGCAAAGGTGTAACTAAAGAGAAATTCGTTTTTCTTAAGAGAAATTCATATCTTCAAGGAAAATTGAATTTTATCAAGAACAAAGGCGCAACTTCAAGAGAAATTCGTAGTTTTCAAGCAAAAGGTGAATTTTAGCAACTAAAGGCGAATTCCTCATCAATTTCCAAAGGCAATTTCATAAAGCAAATCTTTTTGCAGGATCTAAGTTCACATTTATCAGCAATTTGAAGAATTCAAGGGCAATTTTCACAAAAGAAGAGCATACAAAAAACGTCTTTTTCCTCGTTTCTCAAATTTCTCTCAGATTGCATGATCGAGTAGAAGTCATATTTTCGCATATCTGACGTTCTGGGTTGTCTTAGAATCTTTTTCTGGACAAAACCCATATCTCAGATTTTTCGCTGAAAGTAACTCTTCGAAAGGCTATTTTTAACTCTTGCAGGCTATTTTTAGCTTTCTAGAAATCTTGTCAGAACATAGTCGAGTTCACAGTCAACAGGTGATTTTTTCAAAATGTAGTACACTTAGCTCGAATACAGGACCAAAACAGTCCTTACTCATGACTTCCTAAGGATGGCTGAGATGCATCTTCAAAGGAAAAGTGATATATTAGAATTAGATTATTATACTTGATAGAGACATCAGATTCACTGCTATTAGAAAGAATTTTGAAGAGGTAGATATAGATGAGGAATATTATAGTTATTAATTAATTGACAGATAGAGATGCTTGAATTTCTATGTGACAAGGTCAAGAACATTATGAAAGCATTTAAGCAAACAAGCAAAAGAAATGCATTAAGCAAACAAATGTAAATGTGGTAAATATATTTGAGTATGATTCTAACACACTCAATCTCAGTCAGCCATGCAAATGCTTTCCAAACTTCTTGGATGTATTGGGTCATTGGCCCACTGGCCTTGTGCGAGCACATGACTGGGTATCCTTCATCAGCCGAGTATTCTCCACAAAGTGCATTGCCTTTAGTTGCCTATGAGTTTCGGCAGGCTCAAAGATTCCGCGGTACTTGACTTATCGTGGTCATCGCAAGGGATTAAAACATCGCGGGCATTCTCGTTGTTCAAAAAAAGTCTATCAAGATATAGATCAGCTTGAGTTCACTTAGGCTGAACGCCATTTCAAGTGTTCATGAGGTTATGACTATACGTTGAGAAATTTGACCGAGTTGCATGTTCGTATCTCTCGGCAATTGCTAGGGCAGCGTATGGATGGGTGGGCGATTGGTTTATCTGGGGCCACCGACATACACCTACATCTCAGTATACGGATTTGCTGTGGAAATCCAAACATAAGCTTCCACGCTTATCCTTTCGTGATAAGACAATCTTTTCAGAGTTCCCTAGATGCATGATGTTCATCGCTTCCTTTGCGTCGTAGGGCAATGCACGACCATCACCCTTCTTTTCGCTTTGGAATGTATTGGTGCAAAGACAAGAATTGATGCCAAAGTTGCGTGACAAGAGCTCGAGAAATATCATCTTAAGTATCTTGTTGAAGCACGTGCCTATGATCTTTCAGATCATTATATAACTCGCTTTGCTGGAAGCACATATCATGAGCCTTCTATGGAGGATTACTGGGCAAATTGCGCAGATGACTTCGAGGTTCGCAGACGTAGCTACGGCCGCTTCTCTCTCTCATAGATTTTTGTTTTCTTGTTAGAAGATGTGGGAGGTTTATCAGAGGATGAGGGAGAAGTTCTTCCTCAGTTTTTCAGAGAGCAGGTTGATACACAACCGTTGCCAGCAGTTGATTGGTACGCCAAAGAATACGCAACGGTCAAGGAGAGGTCAAGTAGAGTTATTTAGAACAGTATACTTTACCTCGACAGCAAGAAGACAAGGAGGGTAAGTGTGCCTAGAGTAGAGCCACCAGTGGTGAATCCTTCATTACCTTCCTCGTCGAAACCTAAACAAAAGAAGAGGAGTAATCCTCCTAAGAAAGGTCAAGCGCCAAACAATTCAAAGGGCAAGGCGCTTGCCACTGTTACACACACGGAGCCTGACAGACAGCCGGTCACAGAGTCAGTTCAGAGAACAGTTAAGAGCCCACCAATGCCTGAGGTTCAGCCTCAAGTTCCTACACCAGTTCCAGAGCAGTCACCAACCCCGATTCACATTGAATTGGATTTAGACTCTCCGCCTCGCAGTGGGTCCTCTACATATTCACTCTCGCCAGTACCTCCTGTTGCTAGTACAGACCCTTCTAGTAGCATTAGCCGAGACCAATCTTGGATCAAGCTCAAATGAAGGAAGAGGAGCAGCCATCCTATAAATTTGGTCTGCATTTTGATCAGTTTATCAGATGCCGTGAAGAGGGTCAAGAACATGGTTCATGTGGATAGGAATACTGACATGGAGATCATTATCGAGACTGTTGTACCTCCAAAGGGGAAGAGATTGGCTGAGTTGGAATCTCAGGATTTTGAGGTTATCACAGTCAACCTTGGTCGTAGCACACGCCAGACCCAGGTTGATCTCCTACAGGTTGTTACAGACAGTGCCAGGGATAGAATACTGAAAGACGGAGAGGATAAGGCAGCCCTCAAGGCTGAAATTAGACAACTTCGTCAATATATTTCTAGCCTTGTACATAGACCAGATGTCATCGCCACACTCCCGCCGATGCTCGAGCCTCCAGCAGAACAAGGCCAACTTAATCATTTAGTTGCATATGGCAAGCGTTTGGATGAGTGGGAGGAGTTCATTGCTAGAGGCCGTGCTATGCTCATAGAGTTATATTAGTTGCGGTACAATGCACGAGAGCTTCGTATTCATCTCCAGGATGAGGAGTGAGATATGGCGATTAATAAACCCCGGGATGAGATTATGATTGCTCACCTGAGTGTGGCATATGATGCAGTCACAGATGTAGAGGATAAAGAAGCTATCTACTCTTGGAAAACACAGTTGGTTTTCAAGGCGAAGATAGAAGAGACTTTGGCATCAGAGTTGGCTGAGAGTAGAGAGCACATTACTAGTGCACTCCGGTCTGTGAGAACTTTAGTTTCTTGCTTACCGTGTCGATATCAAATTGAGGGTTGTGCCTACGTTGAGCTTACCGATGTTCAGTCAGAGCTTCAGGCACTCATTCATACCATTTTTAGTGGGGAGACTATTGGCTGTAAGATTAATCAGCTTACAGTCATGTTAGCATTGTTCGATGAGGCAACAAGGAGCAAAGGTGAACTTCAGTCTCAGATCACAGCTGGTGAGGATATGCTGCACCGACATAGCATTCTTCGACAGAGTCTCATAGATCCAGATAGTGATGCAGTTAACAATCTCGTTGAGGGATTGGTTGCTTGAGATCACGGATAGTAAACTTCAGTTCCCACCTCTCAGGATAGACATTACACACAGGGGTTAAACTTGGCGTTACCTTCTCAAGTTAACTCGCTGTCTCATCTCATGCATATCTATTATGAGATTATCTTTATTCACTTGGAGTTTCATTTAGGGTTTTAGCTAACTCCATGGTAGTGTTCCAAATGAATCTCTTTCAATAAGGACGCAGTATGCTTGCACAATTGTCCATTTTTTAGGTTAGATGTCGCTAATCATGGTAGTTTTCCAGCTAACTAGTATAGTTTTATTAGGGCTTTAGCAACAAATCTCGTACTGCAATAAAAGACCCGTAGCTGACTATGCAATTTTAGGTCCCTGCCTTTCTCGACATGTCTATAAACAAGAGCACTTCTTTTGCTCATTTGTACATAAATCTCGCACGCAGAGAGAAACATAGCCGCAGCTCTTACCTTGCCCTCAACATTACTCTTTGCATCCTGCTCATGCTTTTACCATTACATTTAACTGTTGTTATAGGAAGCTCCTCATGCAATTGTCGGTGAATTCTTTCCATAGTTAGATCAAATCTGTTTTGTGTTCAATAAACTTGTCTGATTGAGATGATAGCTGTTTGCCTTCAAGTAGAGAATCTGCACTCTGGTTATCGAGCGTTGCTGCAGGAAATCAATAAACTTATCTGCATTGATTGATAGTCAAGCACCTTTGCCTTCAAGCTGGAGAACTGTATTTAGTTTATCTCCGTGTGATGTTGTTTCCACAAACTTGTCTAGATTGAGTTGATAGTCGTGCCACCTTGCCTTCAAGTTGAGAATCTACACTTGTTTATCGTCAGATAGTCAACCTTGCTCGATTTCCTCATGCTCTGTTTTCTTGAGGGAACTGGATAGATTAAAGTAATTAAGCTTAGTTGTAGTTAGTAACACTGCGAAACTAGAAAATACTCAGCTGCAACGTATATAGTTTTCGAGAAAGCCTTGTTCCTCTACAGCTGAAACAAAAAGACAGGATTTAGTTTAAGTTTACTTTCCTTTTCAAGTACTTTTGTCAAGCACGAGGGAGGTTCCCCTCCTAATTTGAAGAGCACTCATTGCGTAGTGTGCATAGCTGTCCGTATCAACTCTTACTCCAGAGGTGTTAGTTGTTACGCCAACACTGTTTTATTCTTATTCTGCTTTGCGGATTCACCAATTTCTTTCCTCTTTCTCAAGTTGGCGGCATCTGTTGGTCCATCTCCACGATACGCACCGGCATTTGACGAACAGGACTCTGTATCACCCATTAATTCATACGTGAATTGCACATTTCTCTGCCGCAGAACTTGCACTTGTTGGTCTATCCACCATTGAGAATATTTGAATACAGGTCGCATGAATGTTGCCAGGTCACCCATCTCATGCTCAGACCACCTTACAGGAGGAAGTGGCTCTTTTTCATCGAAGCCTAGCTGTACATAAACTCCATCATCCTCCAATTGATCAGGTACCTTGGAAAGTTCTATTGCCCTTATCATACTTAGTGGCAATCTTGACCACAGCCTCTTCCTCACATCATATTCATCAGCTACATTAGCCCAGAAATTTTCTAAGTTTATCTGGTGCTTATATTTTTCTCCGTCCACAATTCCAATGTGATTAAATGGATCAAAGTTATTCCTCGGCTTGTATGATATGAATGGATATTATTGGATCTCCAGTCGAACACTCTCCGCTGCTTGCGCCGTTGGACATGATTCTTCCATATTGCCGATGAAAAATGGAAAAGTGACAGCCGCTTTCTGTTTTGGCCTTTGGATATTCTAATATGTCTCCAATTGCCTTAGAACTTCCAACAAAACCATTTTGTTGATCGGATAAATGGGCAGTCTATAAGGACATCCTGAGAATCCTTGAATCCTAATGTAGGTAAATTTGGGATACTGGATGAACCAGGATCCGTATCGGCTGATTAGACTCTTGGCCTCACGGGTGAGTCTCTGATGTGTTCCTCCTTGGAGAAGTCGAGTGATGTACATCAGGAAGGCGTCATGAGCTTGTCTAAAATGTGACTTCTCCTTCAGCTGCAGCTGTGGATAACAATCATAGGCCTTGAACTGTCCTTCGCCGTTGCCGACTATACCTTTGCAAACCAAGCCAGTATACTTGTAAGACCTTGCAAGCAAATATATGACGTATGAGCTCATATGAAAGGTTTTAGTTTCTTCCAGGTTGACCAACTGCTCATGGAGGCTATCACTAATCATTCTGGACCAGTTAAACATCTTCACTCCGGAAATTATTTCATCAACGAAATAATACATCCAGTTTTCAAAAGGCGCACCCTGAGGATTGCCTACTATTCTATTCAGCAGCAAGATGATGTCGCCATATTCTTCTTTGAAATGTATTCAGGCCAACTTCTTTGGCATCTTCCCCGCAGTAGGTCTGGGCTTCAGCAACCAAGTCTTGTTTATATTTGATGCACAAAGGTCTTGCTGATCTTTGTAAAGTCTGAGTGCATCTTCTTTGGTTCGATAGGATGTCCGGTTGTACACTGGAATTCCAAAAGTATCTTGAATGGTTGGTTCAAACAAGTATCCAAGAACTCTTCCATCAGGAGCTTCTATCTGTCTTTCCCGTGCATTATAATGCAATGCACATTCCACCATAAGTTCTGGACACTCTTTTGCTGGCGGAAATCCAGCTGCATGAACAATTCCGTTGCGCATCATTCTTCTTGCAATTGACATAGGCAAACGTCTATCACTTCCGTACATTCTTTCCTTGAAATCGTCGAAGTCAACATGGCCAAGGTTGGTGTCCACAATATGCTCCCATTTGGATTTAATCTTTGACTGCAGCTGCACACCCTTGCTGGCAAACTTCATTTTTGCTCTCTCGAAAATAAATCTGCAAGAAGAAGCAAAGAGAATATTAAAATTTAAAATTAAAATCACTCGAAAAACATATTCCAGCTAGTTGTCAAATCAAACTTCATGAAGAATTATGGTGGAAAAGCAAAGAAATGACGAAGTTTTTATGCCAAAATGAAGTGGAAAAAATAAATCTGCCTGGCTCTTCTGGACAAATGAAACAGTCACGATCACAGTGCCAGCTGGTACAAATTTGCTTCTTTCACTTTGCTTCAAACTTTTCTCAACTTTTGTGCCTTAGACAAACTTTCTTCTCACACTTTTCTTTCGAAAATCGAATGATTGTAAAAATGAGAAGTGAATTCAATTTTAAAGATGAGAAAATCGACCCATTTAGCAAATTTCAATTGTTTCCATCAAATCGAGTTTAAACTTGGCTTGTACTCAGCTTCTGAATGGCAATTTTTATCTTCAACGACAATCTCCGGGAAAGTTTCCAAATCTTATGCCAGTTCAGTAAAGTTCTTTTTTGTCTTTTTCCAATTTTGATTTTCAAAGCTTATCTCTTTGGGGTGTTGAAAAATAAATAATTAAAATAATTAAAATAATTATTTTATGTGTCGTTTTCAACCCCTTCGTTTTATGGCATTTATTATTTTTTTATCTAAGGCAAATTTGATTTTTCAAAATTTTCTTGCCATTGCCTTAGGTGAATTTTTTTTCTTTCCAATTTCATTTTGCCATAATTTTTTATCTTCCAATTTTATTTCGCCATAATTTTCTTCTTCCAATTTCATTTCGCCATAATTTTTTATCTTCCAATTTTATTTTGCCATAATTTTTATCTTCCAATTTTATTTTGCCATAATTTTCTTTCCGTCCTAAGTCTCTGGCAAAATTTTCTTTCCATCTTCCTCAATCATTTGGCAAATTTATGAAGCACAATAATGCTAGACTTAGAAAAATATTTTAGATATGGCGAATTTCTCTAGTGCCAAGCATATTTTAAATATTTCCAAAGTCCACACTTAGGCAAAATTTTAATTTTTATCTTACTTCTCTAAGTATGGCGGACTTTGCTTGGAGTCAAGCCATGCATTTCATTCTAAGGCGGACTTGCTAGTTGTATAGGCCATTTCCAAATGCCCATGGCGTACTTTATTTCACTTCTTTCTATTTTCTATGGGGCGGACTTTGCATGTGTTTATGCCATAAAGCTTGGGGCGGACTTCACCTTCAGCCATGCCATTCTTTTTGTGAGCTGGGCGGACTTCACTCACATCCTTGCCATCTTGGAGCGGACTTCCTACGATGCCATGCCATTCTTCCATGTGGCTGGGCGGACTTTGCCTATTGCCATGCCATCCAAGGGCGGACTTGGCACATATCCATGCCATTCTTTTGAGCGGACTTCACCCTTTCTTAAGCCACTCTTCATTGTCAAGGGCAGACTTGGCATATGTTTGTGCCATTGCCTTTTAAGTGGCTGAGCGGACTTTGCCTAAGTTTGTGCCATGGCAAGTCGGACTTGCCTTCACTTTGTGCCATTGCTGGACGGAGTTGCCTTATGTCCATGCCATTCTTCCATGTGGCTGGGCGGACTTGTCTCTCCTTCAAGCCATTGCTGGGCGGACTTCATACTCCTCCAAGCCATTTTTTTCTTCTGGCTGAAGCTCTTTTGACATTGACTTCTTCCTTCTCCATGCTGGTTGGACTCCACACTTAGGCAAATTCACCATGACCTCTCAGATTTTTCATGAATTTTCCAGATTTCTTCACCATTTTCTCTGATTTTTGGGACTGATTTTTCCAGATTTCTAACATTTTTCTGATTTTCACCATGAATTCATAAAATTTTCAAATTGATTTTCTGAGAGTTCTGTTGAGTTTTTCGAACTTCTAAGTGGATTTTCGAAATTCGGGCCCTTTCAAAATATAATAACCCTGACAAAAATAGAAACTTTCTCAAAATAGCAACTTTCTAAAAATAGCCCCTAAAAAATAGGGATCTCAGAATTGCTCAAAAGTGCCAAAAAAGTAGGTCCTAAAAAATAGGTGGCCAAAGTGAAAACCCTAAAAAGTAGGAGGTGTCAGAATTGACCAAAATGACAGTTGATCTTTGTCCCTCGGGCCTCGTAAGCACAATGATGACGTTTGCACAGTGATCTAGGCTCAAATTCGTTTACCTAACTCGGGTGACCATTCAAAAACTTAAACCCAAAAACCCCAAACGGAGACCAAACAAAACGAGACGCGCAACGGCAAAACCCTAAAAAGGCAAACTACTAGGGTCCCCATTTGCAATGGGGCGAGGTGTGAATTAGGTCACAACAGGAACCTAGGATAGGATTTAGTCTATGATGCATTCCTCAAGACAATGACAAGTCCTTTGGTTCATTCATGGACTACATAATTTGAATGTTCTTTTGAGCATGTTTGTAAGCCTATCATAGGCTGACTTTGCAATTTAATCGAAGCAATGTTAATTTTTCTTTTCTTTGGTGGCTGCACATGTTAATAAATGTGAGGCTGCTAGGTTTAGGTTTTCCTGCATTGGACCCCATTGCCTAGATTGCATCAGTATGCCTAGAGCATGGCCCAACTGTCCCAAACATATGCACAAGAACATATGGACAAGGTACTCAAGATGATAGGGCCATGTCCTACATGTACCTAGGCTGATGCCCATACTTAACCCTTCCTATTCAGTATAGCAACAACACCCAAAATTCAATAAAGTAGTAACTTAGGCCTCTATTATTTTCTTTTCTTTCATTGCCTTCATGATCTCAACTTTTCTTTTGCTTCTATTTTTTGGAATCTTTAGTTTGTTCTCTAGAGGTACATTAGGCGCTACCTTTGCCCCATAGTATTGGTGATCTTTAGACAGTAATATTTTTTTATATTTTCTATGTATGAAAGTTCTGCATATTCATTTCTCATTCATATTTTTTGAAGTTGGTTTTTTCTAAGTTTATCATATTTAGTAAATCTAAAAAATCACTATTCTCTGTTTGTGCAGGCGGATTATTGATTTTGGCAGTGCTATTGATCAATTCACCCTTGAACATTTGTATGGAGTAAACGGACCATCTAGGTTTGTACAAGTGCCATTGCTTAAAACAATGATGTTTTTCTAACTATTTCCTAGTATCACATCTGAGTTTCCCCACAAAAACTGATAAAATAAAAATAATTCACAACATAATTTATCAACCATAACTTTCTAACTAACGGAAATTGCCACACATTTGATTGGTCTGAGGTTCTAAGTTTCTAACTTCTAATCATAAATTACTAATTAGCATTTAGGCCCTAACTAAATCTAGATCTTTTTTTCAGTAGAGAGAGAGAAAGAAGGGGACGTTGTTCAAACATTTTATTGGTTTAGAGAGAGAGGCCCTAACTAGATTAAGATTGTTAGTTTATTGAGAGATATTTTGGTTGAAAAATGTACAGGCCCTAACTAAATCAAGATCATTTTTTTTAGTTGAGAGAGATCTTTTGTTTAAGAAATGTATAAGAAATGTTTATTCCCTAACTAAATTAATATTCTTTAT
>VDFB02091119.1:0-15576 GCA_007258455.2 Sequoia sempervirens
GGAGGTATCAACTCCCACTCCTCGTTTGCTGCCATAAGGTTATCAGCAAACAAATCATCCCGATCCTCCTCTGGCATAGCCTCATCGGGATCCTGTCTCGTGAACGTAGGCCTTGTAGGCCTATCAGCTGTCCGTGACACTGTCCTAGGTGCTCTCCGTGACCCAGCATCACTCCTGTCATCGTCACGATGTGGTGACGGTCTCCTCGAAGTCCCTAATCTCTGCAGTGCCTGTGCCACCTGCTGCAATACATCATCAGATCGACGTTGTCCTGCACGAAGATCTCTGAGTGCATGCAAGACCTCTGCATCGTCCTGATCTCTGTTGTTCTGAGGGATCTCTGTCCGAGGTATATCTGTTCTCTCAGCTCTATCATTCCTGTTAGCCATGATTTCCGGCTGCCTGCTCAAACTGCGTTGCCTTTCAATCAAGGCACGTCTGCGTGTATAATACCTGTATGTATCAAATTCCTCTGGCTGCATGTGATGGCCAAACCCTAGGATGGCAGGATCAAGCTCTGATACCACTGTAGAAACCCCTGTTTCCCCCTGACACTGCTCTGACTGATATTTTTAAGTTTTTCTGACGTTTTTGAAGTTTTGTGATTTTTTTGCAAATTTTGGTTTTTTGATGCATTAATGAACAGTACGGCTTTTGCAGGAAATTGAAATAAATTCAATAAAAATTACTAGATGACTATTGAGCATAGAAATTACAATTAAGATTGAAGGCGTTTCATCTTCTATTCAGGATAGTTCAATACAATATGATTCAACTGACATGCAAGAAGAAATAATGATTATATTTGGTAAAAACCTGGTAATACAGCTTGCTGATGATGCACAGAATTGTACGGCTGTGTTGATTTATCCCTTTCTCCTTCCGTCTGGCATGCACAAAATGATCCAGTGGTATTGGCGCCTCCTTTAATGCAAACTGGAACCCTCAGATCAAGGCGTTTCTTTCAAGCTGATGAGTACGGCCAAAAAGACAGAGGTACGGCCCTGACAGAAAGGTACGGCCTGTCAGATCTGCATTTAATGCTGTACGGACTTCACCCAAAACAATATCAATGTCTCTGAATATGGTGCGCCCAGGTTATTAGATGATCTCTGAATGTAAAACTCTGAAGAACTCTGACAATTTTAATTCCTCTGAAGCTCTGTAGTTTTCTCTGTATAAGAAAACCTCTGTAGGCAATAGATCAAGTGATATTGCACACTCTCTGAATTGCTTTCCGCTGGAGATGGCTCGTTCCCCAAGGAAGTCGAACGCGAAACCCTAAAGTCTCAGGCTCAGATCAATTTGATCAATCTCAAACTCAATAATTTCATAATGGCTCACTTCCCAAAGCAAAATCCTCAAATAAGCTCAAAAATGCGATTTGCTTGAAAATAGGGTTTTAATGAAATATTCATATTTTAATATTTTCAATTCTCCATAGTTCTCCACTGAATATTTAAATATTAATTAAATGGTCAAACTGGCCCCCTTTTCATGATGGCGCACCCCTCAAGGAAAACACTTAAGTTATAATATTAAATTATAACTTTATATTATAATCGTTAATTAATTAATATTTAATCAATACGATCAAATATTAATATCTTCCTCGTTTCTAACCCGATAACTGATCCGTCTGATGCTGACGAACTCTGAAGTGATTCCTGATGCCGCCACAGCCATACTGCTAAAAATAGCTGTGGTCCCACACTGCCTGCCAAGAACTGCTAAAAATAGCAATTCTGCAAAACGTCTCCGATCGAGCCAGAACGAAAGACAACTGATCAAACTTCGCTGACTGAAGCTGAGCCAAGCTCCGAAGTGACCCTCTACCTAGTCTATCGGCCTACGAGGGTCGTGTGATAGGCCAATCCTGTCCTCCGAGAGATGTCACTGAGAAGGGGACATGACAGATTCAATGCCAGATTGTAAAGTGTCTGTGGAGTCCACTCATTTTCCCACATCCTAAAAGACCCTAGATTCCAAGTTTTCTTCTTGAGAGCCTGAGAATGTGATATAAGTTGGAATGGATAAAGGCATCAAGTCTGTGTTTCTAGATCTACAATCTTTCATCATCAGATTTCAATTCCCTAGTGGCATATATTGAATTGGGTTTGGTAATACATTGGGTCTGCTTCATTGGATCATCACATCTTCAAATAACCTGAAAATCAAATTCTTCCTTTGAGTACCCAATAATGTGAGATAAGTCGAATTGGATCATATGGTCAGGTTTGGGTTCTTATTGTAAAGGGTTTTGAATTGAGTTTTGATGCCTCTGAGCCTATGATAAAATAGGATTTGATAATCTTTTGGGTCCACTTCATAGACTTTGTGGTTATTTTTTGCTAGATGCCAAGGTTGTGATAAAACCATGTTTGGTAAAGGATTTTAAATCCATATGTTCCTCACACTTTACACTCAAGATTTCAATTATTGCTTTTGGAGATGCCAATAAGGCAATAAAAGATGATTTGAAGATTGCCTCATGTCCACCTTGTTAGATTCTTATGATTCTTTCCATGAAAATCTCTGGTCCAAAAGGTTCTCACATCAAATGTGTATTCTTTTCATGGCTACGAGCTTTGATAGAGCCAATAATGTGATATAACTAGATATAAAGAATGTCCTGGATCTGCAACTCCCTACTGTTCAGATTTCTGGCTGTTGTTCGTTCAGCCATGTGACTTCCAAGATCCTGGATTAATTGACTGGTTGCCATGTGTTCCAGAGTAAAGGTCCATTTCTTGAAGCAGTAGCAACACAACTGCTGAGCTGGCCAATGAAAGACCAGTGTCTACATTCATGCAGGCTTTTCCCAAGTCAACCACATCGCCCCATAGTGATCTGCATTAGTAAGTGAAATTATCTGCAAGTAAATATTTTGGAAATCAGAGAAAGAGGCCATGACCATTGATACCTAGGACAATCGGATTTCCAAAGGGGCATGAAGTATCCTGAAATCGGTTTGGGGAACACTTTTTAATTAATTTTTCTAACTAGATTTCATTTATAAGGTATAGTTGAGTAAAAAGCTAGATTGTTCTCCAGGATTCTAATTTCAATGATGGCACAAGAGTGTAAGAGTTGGTAGAAATTCTCAAATACCAATTAAGATTTGGCCATGGAGATAGCCACCTAAGATCAAGGAGCTTCAATGAAAGCACAAGAGACACCTGACATGAGAGAATAAATCAAAGGATGAAAATATAAAATATGATTACAATGAGAAACCCTTGCATATATACGCAAGGAGACATAGGACAACATAAGATTATGACATGTGTCTTAATCTTATGACTTGAGACATAAAATGAAAATGCTTTAAGACTGCCCTAAGTAAACTTAAGTAGACAAGTGTGAAAAGGACTTAAGTGGGAAACTGGTTTGGTAATATACTTGGTTCACACTAACACCTCCCCTTAAGTGCAATTTAGGGAGAATGTGAAATAATGCAAAGATGGGTCTTAGATAGAGGGCATAGTGAGGCATCCATGTACAAAATTATCTCTCACAAATAGAGGAAAGGAGAAAAACTTGTAGGAAAAAACCCCTTTGCTAAAGAGAGAAAATATAAGATTCTCTCTAAAGTATGAGAAGGATAAAATCCCATGCGAAAAAAATGTCCCCCCCATAAGAGAGAAGAAGAGAGACATACAATCGCCCCTCAATGTAGAATCTTTTGCATTAATGGTGGATGCTTGACAATGAATGTTGAAGATGATCCAAGGCTGCCAAACAACATTTCTCCCCTTAGGAAGAAACAAAGCCAAGGATGCATGTAGAATATCCTCCCATTTTTGAAAGGACTTTGAGGGAAGAAAAATTGAGATGTATGACATCTTTGGAAATCACGTAAGTGTCACCATGTTGGTGTCAAAAGGTACCACAATCAAATTAGGAGTCTTGGGTCTAACTAATGTGTTGCTCAAAGGTCTCCAAGGCAATGCCAAACTATGACAAATGAATAGGTGGAGAAAGAACAAAAGGGTCTAAATGTGCCCTTATCACATTTGAAAAAGATGATGCAACTCCATAAGAGCTAATATCAAAGAGGAGATGAATATCCTCAATAGTGTCCTCCAAATTTGCAAGATGGGACTTACAAAACAAACTTGCAATGTTTGTCAAGTACTCATCCCTAGTGATTGTATCTAGAAGATGATAATCTTGCAATCTAGAAGACAATAATTATGATTCATTGAATCATTGGATGCCAGGGATGTAGCAACACTAGTCTTAGTAGAAGCTATAGGAGATGGAGATAAGATCGCAAGGCATGTCCTCTAACTGTATTGCTAATCTCTAAATGTTCTCTTGATGCAGGAGCATTCAGGGTGTAAGGCAATCTTGCATCACCAAAAATATTGCTATTTTATTTTGTTGTTTTCAATAAGGGCTAAGGTGTGCGAAAAACAAATATTTTAATTTGCAATATTGTAATTTTCCCTTGTGGTGATTTGCAAATGTAATTTTTGGAGGAAATATGCTTTAGTAAAAGTTTCAAAGGCATTTAAATTGGAATATTCCATTTAGGGCGTCCAATTCTAGGTGGGGACCACTTTGCATGCATGTTCTTGCATGATCATTTTCATACTTTGCATGCATTTGCATGTTGGGGTTACCATCTTTGCATGTTGGTGCATGTCCATATTTGGAGCCACCGGGAATCAATGGAGGTGTCATTGTTGACCAAAGATGATTGGTCAAAAGATAGGCGCCCATGTGAGGGCCATGTAAACAATTAAGTGTTTTATATTTTATATTTTTTAATCCCCTCAAGTTGGGCATGGGATTTCTTGGAGGTTTTGGTAATTTGTTTTGGAAACCAACAATGGTTTTCCTCTAGCACACTCTTCTATATATTGATGCTTGTTTATTTGGAGAAGTTGGCTTGGAGGAGTTGGAGTTTTGCATAACAGGATGTTGCCGGATTTTCTAGAGGATTGTGACTCCAAATATTTACAGTTTATGTAATCAGTTTGAAGATGTTGTTGCAGCAGCAAAAGGTTTGAGAATTAGAGGTCTGTTGCAGCTGAGTTTTCCCATTGAAGGTTGCAGGTTGTAGGAGCAAAAGCTTGTGAAGGAAGATTGGTTGAAGGAGACCATTCTTGTGATTGATTTCTGCTGTCATAAATCAGTTCTATATCAGTTTTGAAATGTATTTGATCAGTCCTCATGGCTGCGAAACAATGTTATTTCAGATTTGCCGTATTATGTAGTTTCATGAGATTTTGTATAAGAAACTAAGACATTTCTTGCAGATTTTTGGTGTCATTTCAAGCAATTACTGAGTTGCATATATGTTGTAGTGAATTTGTGAATGAGGGTGGGTTTTCCCTTGCATCATGTGTCCACACAAGATTCCTGAGTGTGAACATTAGATGTATCTGCTAACACTAGAATGATAGAATCCTCAACCTCAAGATATCGACTCATAGATAAAGAAGATGAATACTCAAGATTTATATTAGGAGTCGATCAACACTCTAGATCCATTTTAGGAGTCATAGAAGCCAAAAAATCAATTGAAGTCTTTGGAGTAGTTCATAACTTTCCCAATGATAAAGCACAATAGGTGTATTATGATCATATGGTGGTTTCTTAGAATCATCTAGAGGAACAAAACAGTCCAATGTAGGATCTTCTGGGAATGGAGGATCAACTAGATCTCCATACATCTCCCAAATTTTGATCCAAAGAGCCTTAGGGCATTCAATGCCAATTGTGATATTGAATGTGTAATAATCAACATTACAACCAATAAATCCAAGGACATGATCAATCCTTTATTGCCGTACAACTTGTCAATACAAAGTACTTGGTTTGGGGACAAGTCCATAGAGATAGGGCAAGAGATTAAGCCATTTGAATGCTTCATAATTTCATCTTGCTAGGAATTATAGTTCTTTCTAAGTCAATTATAGAAGGATGAGCTGAAATACCCATGGATAACAATGATATTCTCCTCAAACTTTGGTTACATAACAAACCAATCAAGAGACTTAATCTAACAAAAGCAGATCGCCCCCTTGAATGTCACAATCATGAGAACCCCCAACAAATTATGATTTTCGCACCTTATATTTAGTGTAATTACAATTGCCATTTGCCAAATCAGCAAAGTGGTCTTGATTTTAGTACATTGCGGATGCTAAATTAGGCCACAAAGTTGAAAGTATAATTTTGATACATAATGAGATAGATTAGATTTCACCAAAGAGTACACAAAAAAGTATGCGCCAAAAAATGTTATCATATGAGCCCAAAGAGAGCCTTGTAAGTTCTGAAAAATGAGAACTACTTAGCATTGCTTGTGCAAATCTGCAATTTCTTGAAAATCTAGACACCAAAATAAAAAACTATCTACACCAATATGAAGCTCTTGAAGTAAGCCCCAAATAAAAAATTGCTCAAAATAAGAAGCCAATTTGACCTAGAACAAAACTTGCAAAGATTAGCTACCACAACCAAAATGCAAATGGAGAGGGGGTAGGATTTGGATAGAAATTATGATGACATCAATGTGATATCATCCAATGCCAAGTTGTTAAAATATTATTTATAGATGGAATATTCCCTAAAAATGCCAAAATTGCTGAAAGTTGCTATTTGGACACAAAAACTATTTTCTAAGATGTTGGAAACCTTTGAGCAGTGTCATAGGTGGTTTTGTGGGTAGTTTGAATGGTGTTGATGGTATGTGGTGGTCATAGGGTTATAGAGATCACCAGAGGAGAGATCCCCATGGGTGGCCAAGGGTCTATGCCATGTGGTGCCTCCATAGTGGCTTCATACTTTGTGGATTCAAGATACCTTGTAGTACATGTTATAGTACCTTGCGACTTGCAAATATATATTTTTTAGAACAATAGTATTAATTTGTGGTCAAAGGATTTACCTAACAAACAAAAGATAGTGTTGTTCATACTATTGACACTCACCTACACAACAAAATATTATGTGAATAATTTTGCCTGTGTAAAGGATATTTATTATGGTATGATCTATACGATTGGGGGAAGAGAAGTTTTTTCTTAGGGCTTTAGACAAAGTGCTCCAAATTTGATGAAATGATAGTCAATCTTTAGGTCGTTGGGTCTTTTACATGTGATGGCAGTGTTGATTTTGCCCCAAAATGCTTTGAAAGATTAGGTACCCATTGGATCTAACATGCACCTCCCAACTTCAAACCCTTGTAGATCTAGCCTTTAATGTCCAATTTGGATGCAAAAAAAGGTAAAGTGACTTTCTTGAACACTTTGGATACAATGGCGAGCTCATATTTACTCTATCAAGCTCCAAAATGTACCTGTAATACAATGCCACAATGAGAAATCCCCTTGAAATTTGGTATTTGTATCATTTTTTTTGATTCTCTAGGTCATCATTTGATTTAAGAGATGAAAATGCTAAACTTTCAAGAAAATACAATATTTGCAACCTAAATCTCTCAAAATACTAACATAAAGCAATCCTGCAAGCTTTAATACCATGAAAGAGTTGGTATAGAATTCTCTAATACCAAACAAAATTGGCTATAGAGATAGCCACCTAAGATCAAGGAGCTTCAATGAAAGCACAAGAGATACCTAACATGAGAGAATAATTCTATTCTATCAAAAGATGCAAATACACAATATAATTACATTATAGAGATTACAATGATAAATCCTTGTATATGTATATACAAGGGTGAGACATAGGACAGCATAAGATTATGGCATGTGTCTTAATCTCATGATTTGAGACATAAGGTGAAAATGCCCTAACATTGCAGTTAGACAATATACCTTGTTCACACCAACATGGAGAATGTATGGGTATCAAGAATAATTTATGTTTTGGGATTGTTGTAAATCTGATTTCCTAGATTGTAAATCAGATTTTCTTGATTGTAAAACTAGTATATGGTCTTGTCAAAGTCATTAAAAAGGTTTAGAGAAAATTGAGGGTCGATGAGCTTAATTGCATAATACATAATGTAAAAACTATAATTCCCTATAGGATATAGGTTGAATCCCTTGTTTGGCAAAGTCTTATTATTGATCTCTTTTCTTTTGATAGGTTGAGAGTGGACTTGGGGTCCACTTCCCATATACTATTTTTTTAATTTGTGATATGCTATTCTATTGATAAATATCATAAGCAAATTCCTTGCCTTTGTTCTATTGTGCATCCCTAATAATTGTGTTTGGATAGTAAGGCTGTTTGGATTGGCAACTTTTCATTGAGTTGTTCAATCCCTAATTGCACCACAAAAGTGTAGATATTTTTCAATCAAAAAATTTAAAATGGAGAATGGCCAAACATGAAAAGTAGAACAAATGATATATTATTTATATAACTAGCAAAAAAACTTATTTCATTATTTCATGCCAAATAATGTTCATAGATATCAAAATAAACATATAACATGAATTAAATATGAAAATCATAATATCTATGATGAAATTGTTGGTAAACAGGTCAAAAAATTCAATATCTTTAAGATTCTAATCTTTTGTGTTTGGTTGTGTAGAAGGTCTTTACCTAGGATAATCTGGTCAGAAGAGGATTTTTAATTCCTTGCAAGTGTCCTCTTTGTGAAAAGAATTTGGAGCCAGTCTATCATTTGTCCATTGTTTGCCCCATTGCTTGGAGCATATGGTGCTACTTTCTCTCCTTGTTCAATGTTAAATGGGTGCATCCTTCTTCCATTTTGGATCATGCTCTTCAATGGAATTCCCCCTTCTCTAATCCCAATTGAAAATCCTAGGAAATTGACTCTTCTTCATATCCTTTGAGGGTTATGGCTAGAGTGTAATGTTAGGACCTTCAAGGACATAAAAGTTAACCCTTCTAGAGTGGAGGCCAAAACCTTCAAGGACATAAAAGTTAGCCCTTCTAGAGTGGATAACAAAATCCTTTTGGCTATTAAGGAAAGCTTTGTGGCATCTAAACTAGGGCACCCCATTAGCTAGGGGAATGTCTCCATTTCATTTATTGATAAGCAAGTGGTCAAAAGTTAGAACTTAGCTATTATTTTGGAGGATAGTCTTGAGAAGAAAAAAAAAATCAAGAGTAAAATTAAAATCAAATTAGTATTTCAGAACTTTTAAAACTTGAAACCACATAAATCAGAAATCAGAACATTAAAGCAACATAAAACACCATGAACAAGATGAACACTAGGATTACGTGAAAAACCCTTCCTGGTAAAAAACCACAACAAAATATTGCTTTTATTATCTTCGAAGGGCACCAACCCTGTTACACAAGTGAGCACCAACCCACTGAGAACACCAACTCTCTGAGAGCACCAACTCTCCTTCGGAACACCAACTTCAAACCAACTGAAGCACTAACTCTAGTGTTGCTGAAGCACCAACTTCAGACTTCTGAAACACGAACTTTTGTAACAAAGAACACTAAATTTCAAATGTTGCCTTCACTTTAATAGTGAGGCTCAAACTTGTCTAAACGTTGTCCAATGTAATGTCCCCTTTTTTAGATAACCCTAAATTTGCCCTGATTTATCAATTCCAAGTGATCACCTTGATTTTGGGAATGCTATAGTGCGAGTAGGCCCCTTTTGCTGGTATATTTCTTGTTTCCTCAATCCATATATTATCTCTGCTGCTGTCCTTTGTATTTGATTCAGCTTTGATTTTCCTTTTTATCTTCTAAACTAAGGTATGAATTAAACTGGAAGCAATGAATCAAATGATCAATCTTAATTTGATTAAGGGTAACCTTCAACTATAATCGACTTGATTATTTGTCTTCTCTATGTTTGCATAATAGCTGATGAATATGGCGATAGATATGAAATCTGATATATGGTCTGTTTTCAAATATACATAGAATAGTCACCACAAAATGAATGCAGTTCCTGAACTCCCTATCCGATTATAGGCATGATGATGTCTCCCTTGATTTTCTACTCAAACTCTAGTCTTTGGGACCACGCAATCTCATTGGTTGAGCGTTTAACTTTCTCTAGCTAATATACTTCTTGATTTTTAATGATTAGTGACTCCTCAGAGCTTGTTGGGCCTGATAATTTAAATATGTAAAGTTGTGTTATATTATTATTCCTTCTTAAACCAGACAATCCAATGGTGGCAGGATATCTGAATGCTCCCTCTATCGAATGGTAGCCAATTGGAGGAGCACTGACTTTTTGAAACCCTTGATCTGTTTGGGGGACTGTATTTCCTACTCCGAATCCGCTCTTCATCTGTTGGTATATTTTTGATATACTGCTTTTCCCATCTATAGAGTCCCCTGCATTTAATTCGATCCTTGATATATAGTAAGGTTGAGTCTTTGAATTATCACAATCGAACTAAAACCTAGTTTAGTAGATGCGATGCTCCTTTAGGGTAGCCTCTGTTTTCTCTAGACTGAATAGATCCTCACCTGACTTGGCTTTCATCTATTCTCTTAAATACCCAATATGCTGAAGGGACGTGTCTCTAGATTTTACTAAATGAGTCACCTCATATGCCATGGTTGTTGCTAAGAAGGAATCGTGCCTCTTCATAACAGTTTATTGTGAGTTTAATGATTGTCTTGCAACGACTTAATCGTCACCTCCTTAAAATAGCACAAGTCGTTGTGCGTTCCTCTACATTGTTATCTTATCGTCACTTAAGGATCGTTTAGTCTTAATTCATCTGTTTGATCTCCCGTATGAATGAGTAAGGCTAATATATTTAGTGATTCCCAGTCGATAGAGTTTTAGATTAAGCTGGCGGTAACAATAAAATCCAGATTTAATTTGTTACTTTCATTTTTTCTCTTTTATATTCAATAATTATAATCTTATTTATATTGGTGTTTTATATTCGCGTATCTTTAATATTTATTTTATTATCATTTAAATTGTTACTATTTATATATTTTAATATTTATAATATAATAATTATAATTACAATATTACCTTTGACAATTATTTGATAATTATGATAGTATTTATATAAATGGATTTTATTGTGTATTGTCGATATATATATATATATATTTATAATTACAATATTATCTTATGATAATTGTAATTTTAAAAATATTAAAACGATAATATTTTCTTTTATAATTTTAATATGTATTTACTATTTTGTTATTCATTTTCACTTATATGTATTTCAGGATGTTCTAATTTGGGGACATGATAGTCTTCCCCTCCCCATTTTGCTTTTCCTCAAGCAAATTAAAACACTTTTTCTTAATGTTCTTATCTCTTGATATTCTTGTCTGGTATACGTGTCTTATCCTGGGAAAAGATCGTAACATCTTGTTACATTTAGTCTCTTTCTAGGCCTTTTGGATACCTTATTTTTAAGTGTATTCAGTCTTATAATCCTGGGAAAAGATTATAACATCTCTTCCCAGGCCTTCTGGATACCTTACTCTTAAGTGTACCCAGCCTTATAATCCTGGAAGCGATTTTCCACTTCACAAGCCTTATGGATACCCTATATTTTGGTGCATCCATCCTTAAGATCCTTGGGGGAGCCTTGGCTTTGCCTAGGCCTTATGGATACCCTATTTGGGTATATCCATCCTAATTCTTATATGCATTCACTTTTCTTCCACAAGTTGGCAGGAAGGATGCTTTGATACCACTGTAATGTCCCCTTTTTGAGATAACCCTAAATTTGCCTTGATTTATCAATTTCAAGTGATCACTTTGATTTTGGGAATGCTCTAGTGCGAGTAGGCCCCTTTTGCTAGTATATTTCTTGTTTCCTCAATCCATATATTATCTTTGCTGCTGTCCTCTGTATTTGATTCAGCTTTGATTTGCCTTTTTATCTTCTAAACTAAGGTATGAATTAAACTGGAAGCAATGAATCAAATGATCAATCTTAATTTGATTAAGGGCAACCTTCAACTATAATCGACTTGATTATTTGTCTTCTCTATGTCTGCATAATAGCTAATGAATATGCTGATAGATATGAAATCTGATATATGGTCTGTTTTCAAATATATATAGAATAGTCACCACAAAATGAATGTAGTTCCCGAACTCCCTATCCAATTACAAGCATGATGATGTCTCCCTTGATTTTCTACTCAAACTCTAGTCTTTAGGACCACGCAATCTCATTGGCTGAGCGTCTAACTTTCTCTAGCTAATATACTTCCTGATTTTTAGTGATCAATGACTCCTCAGAGCCTATTGGGCCTGATAATTTAAATATGTAAAGCTGTGTTATATTATTATTCCTTCTTAAACCAGACAATCCAATGGTGGCAGGATATTTGAATGCTCCCTCTATTGAATGGCAGCCAACTGGAGGAGCACTGACTTTCTGAAACCCTTGATCTGTTTGGGGGACTGTATTTCCTACTCTTCATCTGCTCTTCATCTGCTGGTATATTTTTGATATACTGCTTTTCCCATCTATAGAGTCCCTTGTATTTAATTCGATCCTTGATATATAGTAAGGCCGAGTCTTTGAATTATCACAATCGAACTACAACCTGGTTTAGAAGATGTGATGCTCCTTTAGGGTAGCCTAGCCTCCGTTTTCTCTAGATTGAATAGATCCTCCCCTGACTCGGCTTTCATCTATTCTCTTAAATACCCGATATGTTGAAGGGACGTGTCTCTAGATTTTACTAAATGAGTCGCCTCATATGCCATAGTTGTTGCTAAGAAGGAATCGTGCCTCTTTATAACAGTTTATTGTGAGTTTAATGATTGTCTTGCAACAACTTAATCATCACCTCCTTAAAATAGCACAAATCGCTGTTCGTTCCTCTACATTTTTATCTTATCATCACTTAAGGATCTTTTAGTCTTAATTCATTTGTTTGATCTCCCATATGAATGAGTAAGGCTAATATATTCAGTGATTCCAGTCGATATTAGATCAAGCTGGTGGTAACAATAAGCTTCAAATGTAATGTCCCCTTCTAGCTAGACATTGATACATCTGCATGATTATCTTATCAGTGGCCCTCGTAGGCTAATAGGGCATGTTTAGAGAGTCTTCTTGGAAGATACCTTGTTGGCAATTGGCTTCTTTTGGGATTCAGTATTCTTATGGAGATGTTCTAATGATTAATTGATATGTTTCTATTTTTAGAAACCTCATGTTATAAGGTGATGTTATATTTGCACTTTATGTTATGAATTATTATTTTATTATAAAGTACAAATGTAAATTATAAAATAAACATAATAATAAAATATTAAGATGCTTCTAGAAGCCGCCCTATTGAGGAGAAAGAAAAATATAAAAGAGGGTGTTGGCTGCCATTGTTCTCATCTAGCATTTGACATCTACAATTTTATGACCACTTGTGGAGCTAAGGTTTCTGTAGTATAGTGTCTTTGGGAACGATAACTCCCATTGATAGCATAACTGAGGAAGTGAAATACCTTCTGAAGGGTTGCAGCTGTTGGAGGAGTTACTTCAAACTTCTCATTGGGCAAAATTAGTGGCTAAGGGCTAATTTTGCAATAGTCGATTTGGTGCATGATTAGAGATAATTTTGTTATCAATATCTTCCTTCAAATTTTGGCATATTGGAGGACATAGGAGGTCGGCCTATATTGGAGTCAAATCTGATTTAGAAATCAGAATTTTCAGACATAATGAGGAGCCACAATTTTGCTTGAAGGAGTCTTGATGTGGTTCGATTTTGCAAGATAAAGAAGGCGCATGACTTGGGAGGCATAGGTGACTACTTTGGAGGCGATTGGAGGTTGCAAAAGGTTCGAAATTATTTGTTTTCTATCATCAGACCAGAAACAGGGGCGGCTAGCTAAGTGATTTGATTTGGCTTGAGGAAGGCACATTTTGCTTGGAATTTTATTTCTTCATCAATCTTCATTCAAGGCGTCATCTTTCTACCAGGTTCCTTTATTTATCATTCATGATATCATTGCATATTAGGAGTTGTATGTTGCAGCTGTAGGTGAACATTCTCATCAGCAATTATCATTATTCAATACCTTTGTAAATGCCAAGAGTCTTGGCCATCTTGTAATCAGCATTGCATTTGACAATCATTTGCAATCAAGGAGGAATAAGTAGTTGCTCAATTATAGTTGTTATTGTGCATTTAAATATCAATTGTACTCAGCTTTATAGTATGCATGCCAAGTGTTTGACAAAATGTCTCTTGGCTGTAGATGCATTTTATACATGTAGTTTCTCATCTATTTGCATTTAAAAAGACAAAAAGTGATTGCATTGCACTTAGATACTTGCATAGACATTGTAGAAGTTATTTTCAAGCTTTCAAATTCATTTGGCATTCATCATAAGCATCAAACAACAAACTAAAAACTCAGACCAGCAAACTAGAACGTTGCATACAAACTGTTTGACAAAATTACAAGGCAGCAAATTGAAGTAATTAAGGTCAGTTTGAGCAAGGCTCATTACATCAGATTTAATTCGTTACTTTCATTTTTTCTCTCTTTTATATTCAATAATTATAATCTTATTTATATTGGTGTTTTATATTCTCGTATCTTTAATATTTATTTTATTATCATTTAAATTGTTAATATTTATATATTTTAATATTTATAATATAATAATTATAATATAATAATTATAATTACAATATTACCTTTGACAATTATTTGATAATTATGATAGTATTTATATAAATGGATTTTATTGTGTATTGTCGATATATATATTTATAATTACAATATTATCTTATGATAATTGTAATTTTAAAAATATTAAAACGATAATGTTTTCTTTAATAATTTTAATATGTATTTTGTTATTCATTTTCACTTATTTGTATTTCAGGATGTTCTAATTTGGGGAGATAAAAAATGAACTCCTCCAGGCATCACGTCTTCAACCACATACCCCGCATACACTTCAGATTTTTCATTTTTCATATCAATTAAAATGTCTTTTCTATATCACACACATCTCACGATTTCCATGAACTCCCCTTTTTGAAACTCTACATACATTCCCAAAAATAGAACATCACCAAAAATATTCATTTCAGCAGCTACAACCTTATTACTTTAACGCCATAAAGATGCTAAGGCACACACAAAAATATTGAAAAGAACTCACTTAACATATCTGGACAAGTAGAAGCTAAAGATAGCTTCAAGGTACATAAACTCCTGTCAGACACAGCACCTCACGGCTTCACTCCCAACATCAATACCAAGTCAAAAAGCAATAACATATTCTTCGCGCCTCTTCACATAGCACATCAAAACGACATGACTCCCATACTCAAAAACGACTTTTTCTACTTTCACCCCAATTTATGAATGATAGCATCGTTTTAAAAATCTTCATAACTTCATCATACACACAAAACCAAGAAAGATTGCGATATCATATCGCACAACATGCATAGATTGTCACAATTCAATTCCACCATCCTCACACGCAAAACATCATATCTCCTCTTACATACACGACTTCTCGTAACTCCACGATATTTTTCTATTTTTGACTATGCAATGAATTCACCAATCAAAATTAGAGGATAGCAAAGAACGCTTCAGTTCAAATTGTAACTGCCATGCTGAAGATATTCAAAACCGCCCTCAACAAGCAGACGGAATTAATTAACATTGAA
>VDFB02091120.1:11842-36675 GCA_007258455.2 Sequoia sempervirens
TTTTTTAATAAGCCAAATTGTAAAAATGCAGCAACGGCCATTTGGCCGTCAAATTTAGACTCACAATTTTGCTGCGATGGCCATATGGCCGTCAAATTTAATACAGTGACTGTGTTTTTTTCCCTTTGAGAGTTGTTTTCTTCCAAAGGCCATAACTTTTGCCCACGATGTCAAAATCGGGCAAACGAGATATCGTCGTAAAGAGGACTCAGAGTACTTTCCAATGGTGCATGTATTTTTTGAAGAATTTTTCTTAGGTCTTTGTTATTTTCAGTCAAAGTCAGATCTTATTTTCTAGAGTTGCCTTCAGTGTTTTCGGCATAACTTTTGCATACAATGTTGAAAATGGGCAAATGAGATATCATTAGAAAGCTGTTTCTGAGCTCTTCGCAGTGGTGCAAGTGGTTTCCAAATTTTTGTTTTTTTTTTCAGAAATCCTTCTTCTCAGTTGTTTTCATTTTTGGACCTTATGGGCTCACATTGCATGTATTTATCATCTGTAAATGCACTGAAATAAAGTGCCTTAGCTTTGTATGTGTAGTGTTGGGATTCTTGCACATCACTTTGTGCCTTGTTGTACTCGCACTATGATATAAAGTTTCATGGGGGTTGATGTTTTCCTCTATTTTCCTTCATACCTTTCTCATGTGTATGTGGCTTTTGTTTTCACATCCTTTCTATTTGCTTGTACTTTCATGATTGCACCTTCAAATGTTCTTGGATCCTCTTCATGCACTACTTTCAGGCATTTAGTTTTAGTGTACCTATCATACCTCTCCCTTGTCAACATTATGGGGGGTTTCTACTATTGGTGTTAATGCTTCTTTGTTTTCGTGTTTGAGTGAGCTATGCATACAATATTTGTTCCTATGTACTAGGCGGATGCAGCGACTGGTTACCCATGCATTTTAGTGAGATGGAGCACTTACCATATGGACACTCTTGCATTCCTTCTTTCAACATTTCAACAGTCATTCTACGACAGTGTTTGCAACTTCTTCATGCTTCAATGGTGTTTTTCATGTTCATCCTTTGTTCCTATCTTTTCGGATAATTTCTTCTTGATTGGAGGCTTCTTCATCCTTCACTCTTGTTTGGAGGATTTTTAGTCCTCCACTTGTATTTCTCTCTTTTGGAGAGGAGTTTCTCCCATGAAGTTTTCTCTTTTTCTCCTGTTGTGAGAGATCTTTTACATTTGTACATGGGTACCTCATCTGGCCTAGTTGTTGGGACCCATCTTTGTTTTCATGCATTGGTCCTTAGTTTCTTAGCTTCTCCCTAAGTTCATCTTAAGGGGGGTATTAGAGTAATAGGTTTTTTACTTAATTAATTTAATCATGTTGATTAATTAATTAAGTCACCTTTACTTTATTTCACTTAAGCTAAACTTAGGAATCTTTATTTATGCATTATTAAATTAGTCATGGTTTCTCATTCATTATGATCTTGACACTTGTCAAATGCTAATTTAATCCTCTTCCTATGGTTCTCACTTTAGGGTTTTGATCTCTTTTCTTAAGGATTGATCTCTTTGTAATTATTCAACTTCACGGGTAATGCATTTTTACTTCATGTTTGTAGAGCACCATTTTGTGTCTCTTGATACAAGTTATTTGCTTGCAAGTGTTTATTGGGATATGTGAGGTTGGATTATCAACTTCTACACTTTGGTTGTCACAATAGATGACTGATGGCTTTTGAAAGGTGATATGAGACATCGGTTCAGGAACCACTTGCACTAATGTTCAAGACTTTGGTTCGATGTGTGCATGCTTGGATGTAGAACCTGGTCCTCTAAATACAAACTTTGTATCTAGTACAACTAATGAAGTTCATGGTTATCAAATTGACAATGAAATAGTGAGTCTTGATCCAAAGTATTTTGGCAACATCCAGGATTATGTAACAAACGTCAATGACCTTAGAGCACAATGTAAATCATGTGTCTAAGAGAAGAAAGACATTTAATTTGTCTATAACACTCTCAATAAACTTGGACCTGACTATGCAACTTTTGTTTTAAGATTTCACACTCATAGGTTGACAATGGGATCTACATTCACTACACCTTTTTCTTCATTTTTTGAAATGTTGATGGAATAACAAGATAAGCTTCTTTCCATGGGTCTTCTCAAGCCTTCACACTCACAAGATTTGATGGATAGTCAACCAAATGGTTAGAAAGAATCAAGGAAACCTAACAATAAAACATAAGAAGTTCAAGAAGTCACAAAGAGATCTAGCACAATCATCTTATACAACAAAATTTTACTCCAACTCCTCTTCAAATGGTAATTTTCAAAAGGAGAGGCCAAATTGTAGCTACTACAAGAAAACTATTCATGAGGAACATTCTTTTCATAAGAAGCAGATTAATGAGTTAAAATATCTTCTTAAAAATAACAACATTAATCTTCCTTCTTATGTTGCTCAACAATCCTCTACTCCTTTCAAATCAGGTAAAGGGAAAGCAACTGTACTTTTTTCTATTGTTGATTCTTCACAACAGTGGATTCTTGACTCAGGTGCATCACATCACATGGGTTATATTAAAGAACAATTTTTTTTGTTGGAGCCTTGTTTTGTACCCCACATTCTCATTGGGGTTGATTCTCTAGTGGATGTAATTGGGAAGGGTTCAATTGATACTGGCAATGCTACATTTGAGGATGTCCTTTGTGTTCCTTATCTATTAGCCAACCTTCTCTATCTCTACCAAATCAATCAAAATGGTAGAAAAGTTGAATTAACTCTAAATTATGTAAGCATGAGGAATCTTGAAGATAATGCACTCCTTTTAGTTGGTAAGGCCAATCATGAGTCTCACTTGTATGCTTTCTCTGATTTTATACATGATACACATTTCACTACATTACTCACCCATTCAAATTTTGTGAGCAAACTATGGCATGAGCGGTTTGGCAATCTCAACTACCGCTATCTTCAATAACTTAGCAAACAAAATATGGTCACCGGTCTTTCTCAAATCAATTTTTTTGATGGCGTATGTTTGGGTTGTGCCTTAGGAAAACATCCTAAGGAAAATTTTGAAAAAGGGAAGGCTTGGAGGGCTTCAAAAGTCCTTTAATTGGTTCATAGTGACTTAGTAGGTCATTTTCCATCATTATCTTTCAGTAAGGCTCATTATTTTCTCACCTTCATTTATGAATATTCTAGATATACATGGGTCTTATTTCTTCAACACAAATCAAAAGTATTTGATAGATTTCAAGAGTTTAAGGCTCGTGCTAAGAAGTAATCTAGAAAGTGTATCAAAATTCCCCATACCAATAATGGCAAAGAATATGTGAACCATCGATTTGAGAAATTTTGTACTCTTGAAGTGATTGATATTCAACATATTGTTGCCTATAGACCACAACAAAATGGTGTAGCTGAGAGGAAAAATAGGTCCCTAAAAGAGATGGTTAGCTGCATGATCCATGCTCGCTCCCTTGCACCTGTATATTGGGTAGAAGCTATCAACTATGTTGCTCACATCTATAACAAAGTTCCACATAAGTCATTAAAGGGAATCACTTCCTTCGAATCTTGGTGTGGAAGGAAACCTATTGTAATAACCCTCCTGGTTGCTAGTTGGACTCAGTAGTGTTATGTTTTATTTTGCTACTCAGATACTATGATGATACTGCTATTGTTTGATGTGGTTAGTTAGATGCTTGATGATGTTATTTCATTATGGACATGATTACTTTATATGACATTATGGTTGGTATATCAGTTGATTTTCTGAATTATGATATGATGCAGTGATTTAATTTAATATGTTATGAGATGATTGTTAGTTAGAAATGTAATTCATTGATTATGTTATAATTGTTAGAATAGGTGTGACGAAGGACAATATAGCATCACTCGTTCGCGAGTGCCCTGTTATGTTGCGATTCCTTCTCACAATGCAGTATTTTGATTTAATGCTTTGATGTTATGTATATATGCACATGTACACAACTTCGTTTTGTATGCAAGGTACAAGTCTCGATTCCACCTGCTTCGGCAGGACAGGGCGAGCACCAATAACCCAAGCGGTTAAATGTTGAAACAGAGGTGACGATGAAGTCCTCCCGTTCCATGATGTCAGTCGTCTCGTTTGTTTGGTATTGTTTACTTTGGGTAATTGTCGTCATTTGTGTGTTGTGTTATGTGTTTTGTCGTATTTTGTCAAGGTGGCATTTTATAAGTTATGTTTCATTTTAATGATGGAAATAATTATTTATTTCAATGTTAGATTAAATTCTTTTTTTTTATATATTTAGATGATTTAATTATTTTGAAAACCATATATATTTCAATTAAATAATAATTAAATATTAAATGTGACTTAATTATTTTAATCAATTAGCTGGTGGTGGATAATTATGAGAATAATTTGTTTAAATTAAATAAGTAATGTGATGTGCAAGTAAAGTTGCAAAAACAGAAATAAAAGCAATAAAACAAATAAAAGAATAAAAATATTGTGTGATCCAATAGGAATGGAGATCTGGGAAAAAGCTAGCTTTTAAAGAATTGATTTTCTTTTAATTTTTATTTTTGGAGAGTTTTTGAAGAGATGGGCAATATATTTTTATTTAATTAGGAATTTTTTTTGTAAGTTCTGACACCCAGAAGATGAGAGAGAGATTGAATTGCTGAAAACATTGTCCATGTACTTGTGAATCTGAAGAGATTAGTTTGGAATTCTTTGCTATTGTTTGAGGAGAGCTCTAAGAAGGAAATTGTCTTCAATCTATTACTAGTGTTGGCTTGGGGAGTTCTTTCTGGATTAAGAAGTGGAATCGAGTTCGAGGGCATCAGAGTCAAGCAGGCATCTTCAGATTTGTCAAATAAGCTTTGGACACCAGGTTCCTCTCGAAGTCTTCTTCTCGTACCCTTTCTTTTATCTGTCTGCTTTAGAAAAGAAAAATATATTTTATTCAAATGATTTTTGTGAATATAGGAAAAAATTTTGTTGAAACTGAAAACTAGGACAAGTTGTTAGACTAGAAAACAAAGAAAATCATAGTTATTATACTGTCCAATTTTTTGTCAAAACAGGAACCTCGATCTTCTGAAACATTCAATTTGTAAATGATAGGATTGTAGAAAAGATGATTTAGTTATTGATGAAAATTTAATTGGAGTTTTCTCAATATTTTGATCTATTAAGGATCTATTTGATATTCTGTATTTTACTCTTTGTTTTTAATTTATATGCTAAAAGAATATATACCTATAATATATATATATATATATATATATATATATATATATATTCTTTCATATATATATATATATATCTACATGTATATATATTATATATATCTATATCTTTTTATAACTTTTGTTAGCACTGGGCGTCGGCCGTCGGCCGTACGTCTGTTAAATGAATTTTTAAACCTATCAGAAATTGAAATATTGTGTGTCATATTTTGAGTTATTAGTTTTAATAGAAATCGAAATTAATTTTATGTAATCTTCATTTTTTGGGTTATTTCGAAATTTTTTTTTACCAGAGATATTCTATAGCTTGTGATTTTTTTCGGAACCTGTGTTAGTACCGGGCGATGGAAATTGTATTCCGTGCTTTTGTATAAAAAAATAAAAATAAATAAAATATAAGTTAACTGGCAATCGAAATTTGTTTGGTTATTAAATTTATTGGTATGGGGATAAGGGAGGGGACAGCTGGGCCGTACCCCGCCCCTGCCCCAAGTGGCCGCGGACGGCACACAGCAGTCCTTACGGACTGCTGTGCGCAGCAGTCCGTAGACTGCTGCGTACAGCAGCCCGTAAGGGCCGCTGTACCAGCCGCGGCAGGCCTGCCAAGGCTTGCTTTGTTAAATTTGTTTAAAATTTAATTTTTTAGTTATTATTTTATGTGTTTTTTCTTTGTTTTGTATATTTGATATATATATATGTATTATATATATATATATTATATCAATATATATATATATATATTATATATATATATGTATATATATATATATATTATAATTATATCGTATTTTATTTGGTTTTATTTTAATCAGGAAATTTAATAGCATGTATTTAATGGAATTTTGATTGTTCAATTTTCTTTTTTTTAAAAAAAAAAAAATTAATTTATTATATTTTAAGAATATAATTGTGTATTTAAAATTAAATACTTGATGTTGATATTATTTAAGAGATTTTGATATATTTTAAAATGACGCTGTTCCTGATCATTTGGTTAAACAAATTGTTATACAACAATTGAACTTTAACGGTGATCGTAGACCTTGTTGCAACATTTGTGATTGGTTACATAATCGAGAGTGGAATTAAACGTAGTGGTACAACCTTGTAAATGTTATCTGAGTTTTATTTTCATGTTGTAGTTGTCTTGGTTCAGTATTGTCGATGTGGGAACCGTATTGGTCTGTGAAAATCTTGTTCCAGAGGCTTGTGATTTAAAGTGTTATTTACCTTTGTTTATGCTTTTGAGCGTAATTGGTGTTATGTTAGGAAGGGTTGGACGGGTTTGCAAGTCTTTTGATTATGTGCAGTTGCGAGATGGTTAATGCCTCGTGTATCTAATTTTGGTTTTATGATTAATATGTGTTGGTTCAACCCTTGCCTGCTTTGAGATATGTTAGGGGTCATAGGAGGGAGAGTGGCTCTTCGTGGGCGCCGGTGCCTCAGGATGAGGAAGGGCTCAGGATAACCCACGAATGAGTAAGCTAAACAAGTGATAACCTAAACAATAGAATTAGGGGGTTGGGTAGTTTAAAAACACAAGATAATAAAACATTGGATTCCTCGGCTATGCATTAGGGCTACCTTAGACTAGTGATAGACTGAGAAGGCCGTGGTCGGCATAGTCATAGTCTCATCTTCACGAGAGACTATTGGCTCCGCATTAGCTACCCTATGGTGCCGGTGCCTCAGTTAGGAGGAAGGGCCAGGAAATCCATAGATGGGTGCCGGCGCCTCAGTTGGAGGAAGGGCCAGGAGGATCCCATGAAAGTTATGCGATGACACTCTCCACTTGACACCCTTGTGCGTTGTTGTTGTTGCCTCTGGATGTTATCTCTTTATGATTTTTCTTTGAATTATTGTGAATTTGTTTCATGATTGTTAATTGATAGTACTTCATGTTGTTGTGATGAGTTTCTTGGTTTTAACTTGTTATGTGATTTGAGAACATCGATGGTTGTGCATTGCATGCTTGAGTTGTACTTGTTTTGTATCATGTTGTTATTGAGTCAGTTTGACATTCATGGTCGGGTTCACTTCCTCGTCACCTCTGAGCACGGGGGGTGAGTTACTTGTAATTCACATGGTTGGGTGGAACGTGCTCCGCACCCGTTGGGTTCCCCATCAGCGTCTTGTCTTCTTAGCTTTCCGCAGTGGAGTTGTACCAGTGATCAGTTGTACTTCATATTTCATTATATTTGTATCATTTCCCCATGTTGGGAAATTCAATGTAATTCATTTATCAAAGAAAATTGTAATGTAATATTATATCAATGATGTAATAGTTAGGCTCTTTTGTAACTCTTTTAAGAGGTTTATCATGGATGTAATTATGCGATGTTTATTATGCTCGCATCATGGTTATTGGATGTATTATTGTCTATGGTTATTATAAAAGTAAATGGTTATGATGTAATCTTTATCTTTATTTATGTTTGTTGTTGCGATGTAACCTCACGTGCCCCAGAGAACCAAGTGTATTAGTGCTATGTGTTATGCTATGTGATTAAGGTTTAATGATATTGCATGTTTAATTCAATTGTTTAAAAAAAAAAAAAATTATTTGCGTTATGTGTGTTCTCTGGGGTTTGCACGTACACCTATTATGGGGAATTTTAGAGTTCTTGGCTCCCCAACATGGGAACACATATTCCTTCAAAGAAGTGCAAGGCCTTGGAACCTCAAAGTTAGGCTTGCATCTTTATTGGTTACCCTGATGGTGTCAAAGGATATCAGCTAATGGATCTTGCAACACATGAGATCTTCATTGAGCATAGTGTTCCTTTTCAGGAAATCTCTTCTAGCTCATCCTCTACTCTTCCTTCCTCAACAATGGATTTGGAAGATTATGAAATTGAGGATTTTCCTCAAGCGTCCTCTAGTTGTCAAGTTGATTATGAGATTTTAGCTTCCTCTTCACAGAGTTTGAAATATCATCCTCCATCCCCTCCCATGCCTCGTTGGGCTCACAAAACACTTAAGTCTACAAGTGATCTTGTTAGAGATCCTTCAAATACAAGGAGGACTCAGTCACAACATCACAAAATTTTAGATTCCTACATCGCTACTGCTTCAAATCCACAATCTTTTCATGAAACTTCTGGTATTGTTGAGTGGGATTTTGCAATGGAGGAAGAGTACAACTCTTTAATGTAAAACCAAAAATGGGATTGTGTTCCACTTCCTAAGGGAAGACAACTAGTTCAATGTAAGTGGATCTATCAAACTAAATTTGTAATGGGTGGCTTAGTTGAAAAATATAAAAGCATGACTTGTGGCCAAAGGTTTCTCTCAAGTACCAGGTATTGACTACATTGAGACCTTTTCCCTTGTTGCCAAAATGAACTCCATTCCCTTGCTACTTTCTATTTATGTAGCTCATGGTTGGGTTGTACATCAAATGGATGTGAAGAATGCATTTCTTCACAGAAATCTACATGAAGAAATTTACATGGAGAAATCACAAGGATTCATTCAAGATTCTTCACTAGTTTGTCAACTAAGGAAGTCTCTCTATGGCCTCAAATAGGCTCTGCGATCTTGGTATGCAAAAATGGACTCCTTTCTTCTCTCCATTGGGTTCTCCAAATGTCACTCATATTTGAATGTCTACATCTTGTAGTAGTAGGATGCTCTTCTCTTCTTGGCTCTCTATGTTAATGACTTGATTGTCATTGGGAGCACTTCATCCAACATCACAGCTGTGAAGAATGCTTTGCATGGTATATTTTCCATGAATGACTTGGGTCTCTTGCACTACATTCTCGAGATCGAGATCACTCATACCTCTTCTGAGATCTCTCTTGTACAACCCAAGTATGCTCTTGATATTTTGTCACATTTTCACATGGTTGATTGTAAGCTTGCATCGACTCCCTTTTTGTTTGGGGTTAATCTTGAGGAAAAAATTTCCACACCACTAGTTGATGCTACCTTGTATTGTCAACTTGTTGGTAGCCTCATCTACTTGACTCATACTCACCCTGATATTTCCTTTATAGTTGGCATTATTTCACGCTTCATTATGGAACCCCATGATCTTCATTAGAAAGTTTCCAAACACATCTTTCACTACATCTAGGGCATCGATGTCTCATATCACCTTTCAGAAGCCATCAATCATCTATTGTGACAACCAAAGTGCCATCCAGACCTCAAAGAACCTGGTCCATCATCAACAAACCAAACACATTGAGATCCATATGCATTTTATTTGGGAGTTGATTGAGGAGCAATCATTGCTTTGCAATATTGTCATACAATAGTGCAAAGCAACAAAGTAATCCCATACAAAACACTCAAGTGTCAAACAATGTCAATACAAATGCATCAAAGAAAAAATCGGTAGGGTATGGGGTTAATCAATCATCTTCCACTACTCATCAACCCTTGGTTTAAGGTCAAAATCAACCACCAACACAACATCAAGGCCAACATTTGCAAAATCATCAATATACCACTCTACAACAATTGAAAAAACAATAAGGTGCCCAACAATAATTGATGTTACAATAAAATCTAATTTCATCATCATACATCAATTTTCAACAACCAAAATTACCAAATCAATGCATTGCTATCAAGGTACCATTGTTCCAAATCAAGGTCAAAACATGGGTCCAAATCAACACATTCCTCAAAATCAAGGTAACATAGTTCCAAATAAAGGTCAAAACATGGGTCCAAATCAATAAATTGCTCAAAATCAAGGTAACATAGTTCCAAATCAAGGTGAAAACATGGGTATGAATCAATACATTGCTCAAAATCAAGGTAACATTGGTCCAAATCAAGGTAACATTGGTCCAAATCAAGGTAACATTGGTCCAAATCAAAACATAGGTCAAAACATGGTTTCAAATCAAAACATTGTTCCCAATCAAAACTTGGTTCCAAATCAAAACATTGTTCCCAATCAAAATAAAAACATGGTCCCCAATCAAAAGATTGGTGCAAGTCAAAACCTTGTTCCAAATCAAAATGTTGTTCCTAATCAACACATGAGTCAACAAAAAGGCTTTTCTCATGATCAATTCACTAGTACAAAAACAAAAATAAATGACTAAAAAAGCTACTAAAAATTGGTCATGTGACCATTAGCTTGGTCACATGACCATTAGTAGTTTATTTCCAGTCATTTATAACATGACCAAATTCATGACTAAACCATTTTTAGTCATTTATTGGTTGTTTTGATTGATCAATTTGGTAGTATATTTAGTCATTAATTTAGTCATTGATTGTTGTTAACTGGTCATTTATTTAGTCATGGTAGTCATTTAGTTAACTGGAAAGCATAGTTAGGTCTTTGTCATCTACCATATGCCCTATTGTCGAGAGTTGATCCCTCAAATCTGCAATCCTCATAAAGTATACAATCATTGATTCACCTTTCGCCATCTTCACATGATGATGTTGTTGCTTCAGTGCAAGCGCTTGGCTGGTATTGTTGATTTCGTACATCTCTTCCAATGTTTTGAACATGTCTCTCGCTATCTTCAACTTAGAGACAATAGGCACAATGTGATCCTTGATAGAATCAACCAATATCTTCATTGCATTAATATCTTTCTTCACCCATTGTAACTTCTCTTCTTCCTCCTCAGGTTCAGGAATGCTGGACTCTATGAACTCACCCAAGTCATTCTCACGCAAGGTAAGCATGATTCTAAACCTCCATGATGTGAAGTTAGATGCACCCTCGAGTCTATCCTCGATCTTCAACCTATTCACCATCTTGACTAATGTAGATAGATGAACAACTAGGGTATTTCTGATTAGGAATAATCTGATCACGATCCTCTCAAACCTGCTCTGATACCATGTAAATTTTAATGATTAGATTTAATACACAAAAAATTAATTCAAAATCAGACACAGCAACACAACAAATACCCTGGGAAAACCCTCCTCTTGAGGGAGAAAAACCCAACAACAAAGATCTCTCTTATATATATAAATAGTGGCAACAATTCTCTTTACAATGAGGCCAATCACAAGGCCAGTATTCAGCACCAACTTTAGATGCAAAATAGATAATAATCTGCCCTTCCTTGAAACCTAAATCTGCACTTAGAGAAATTCACAATCTGCTCTTGGATAAAATTCGCAATTGAATGGAGAGAAACGAACTTGCTTGATAATAGAAAGGATGGAAATGACCTTGTATAAATACACAATGAGAGAGAGGTCACACCTCTTCATGTACAAGGTCGGCCAAAATAGAGAAATATAATTACAATTAAAATATGTGAATTACAAGGAAGGTCAGCCCTTTTAGAAATTACATTGTTGCCAAGTGAAGCACCCCTTCACATTAAATATCACATATAAATAAATAGCTGATAGGATAAATTAATTTATGTCTTCACTCGTGGCTGGAAGGATGAACCTGAAGCTGCCATAACATTAACACTCCCTCTCAGCTAGGGAGAGAACTTCCAGCTACACAAGACATATCACCTCAACATGATGTCTACCACATTGGCTACAACCGAATGTGAAAAGAAGAATATCACCTCATCGTGATATTAGATATCGCCTCAACATGATATCAACCATAATGGCTACAACCATACTAGGGTAAGTAAAAGTGTTCATCACTTGTGTGACTTTGTCACCTCAACGTGACTTTCACCATGACTCTCTTAGAGGGTGAAACACAAGTACAACATATGTCATGGAGTCACACACATGACATCCACCATGACTCAACTTAGAGGGTGGAAACAAGGGCTTTCACCTCAAATCTCAAAGAGAAATGCATTAACAAGGGCTTGCACCTCAAATTCCTCCGTCTCAGAGAAAAATGCATTAACAAGGGATTTCACCTTGAACTTCTCTCACAGAGAAGAACTCATTAAACAAGGCTCAACAACAAAAGAAGCAGTGAAGCAAGATGGACAAAGAAAATACAAATGTGTACCAAAGAATACAAAAGAAAATCATTTCTATCATACTCCATTAGTCAAAGAAACTATGGGGAAAAAGCAAAAAGGAAAATATATCCAATAAAGATGTCCACAAATATAAAATAAGGCTTCACGTGTGACATACAAAGTATATAAAGCAGTTGGTCCTAATTCTACTCAAAAATTCATATCCACCCATTTTTTTCTCATCTTCCCAATTTTGGAGAGTCAAAGATTCCAAACTATCAACCAATCCATCTCCATTCCATATTCCTCAATGCATGTCACCATCCACTTTATCATTATTCATGATATCAAATTCTTGCATTGATCGTGTCTTGGTAGCAACTATTTATCATAAGGACTTTAAGGGAACTCTATCGTGATGTATGCACCTAGACAAGGTTAAGTTCAGTATCAACAAGGTAGATGACAATATTCAAGGGTTGTATTCAAGCGTCCATGTCCTACCAAAGCAACTCATCTAGGTAGGATATCGTTGGCACATTATGACATTTGTGTCTACATTAGAGAGAAAGGAATGGGGAATTGATCGTTGCTTTCATTTGATGTGCTTGTTGGATATTCTTATAGTACAACCTCAACGAATACTTATCTTGCATGTGACAAGATATTCTTAAGTAAAACAATAGCTAAGACATATTAGGTTATTCATACCTTTTGTGTATTAGTATCCTTACTTTGGTGGCTCATTCTTTCACGTGGTCAAACAAGGTTTTCATATGTCAAGTATGAACAAGGATACTCCTATCCATTTGCAGAGTTAAGGTCCATCACATTAGATACAATGCCACCCTAATTATTCATACCTTGGTGCATCGTATCTATTTACTATATCAAAAATAAGGATTGTTATGATGAATTAAATAAAGTCCTAGAAGTAAAGAAATATCATCTCTCTCATCACCATATCCAATAAAGTCTCAAAATAATTATAGATATTTTGGAATTATGAAATAATATCAACATAAATGAAAGGCTAATCAATGCGCATCTCATTATTCTATCTATCATCCATATTCTATCTAATTCCTACTAACATCCAAGTATCATGACATAGCAAAAATATAGTGCATCCATCCTACATCCATAAACTGTCAGCATATCATAACATACATCTTGCATATGCATAATATGTCATATCAAAATACAAAAAGAAATGCACCCATATTATCCATAACATGAGCATCATGTACATATACACTTGCATCACATTGAATCATAAGTATAATAAATATATCACAATTGCATGCATGCATCCATAAGGCATCATAAGTTATCCATCACATAGCATCATAAGCATAAAATAAACCATCATATATCATGATCGCATTGTGTTAGTGTGAAAGAGGTACTTTATCTAACTAGTTCATTTCCTAGCTAGCTCTCCACTTAAGTACTCTTCACACTAGCTTAAATTTACATAGGAATATGGTTGTTTAGCTTTAATGACTTGAGTTGTCACACCTCATAGGATGACAACACTTGTCATAATCTGGTTACATCCTATCTCTCCCCTTGGCCTATATAACCAAGGCATTCCCTTTGTAATCACAGACCATTCATTCCAATTCTCAAACTCATAGAAGCTTTGCATTCTCTTGAGAGGAATACAGTTTATTCTTTCTCATCTCTTATTTTTGTATTTGCTTTCCTTCAGTCATTTGTATTTTGGGTAGGCTATTTAGAAAATCTTACATGTTATCAAAGAAAAAATGATTTGTGGGTAAGCAATATTTTTGGAAATCTGGGAGTGTATAGTTTTTTTTTTTAAAGCACTAAGTATGCTCTTCTCTTGCATCCTTGGATGATCTAGAAAATTAGAAAAGTGTGGAGAAAATATCATTTTTTGAGGGGGTTTCATGCATTGACTTGCTAGTTGTAGGTTTTCTAAAACTTCCTAGAGAAATTTTGAGCTCACCATTGAGTCCAAAGCAGTTGAGAAAGTTAGATCTGCCCTTTATTTTGTCTGAATCGGACATTGAAAGCTAGATCTACAAGAATTTAAAGCGGGAGATTCATTGCCAAATCTAGCAAAGAACTACCATTTCAAAGTATTCTAGATTAAATATGATCTTGCCATCACACTTCGAAGGTTTGAAAAATGGTAAAATCAACTATTAATTTATCGATTTTGGTTGAGTTTGCAAAAAAAACAATTTTTTAAAAAATCTAAGCATTTAAAAGAAATAAAATTCATACTTTTAAAAAAACGTAGCTTTAAAAAAAAGCATAGCTTTTAAAAAACAAGAAATGCATCTTTTTTAAATGTTTCAAAAAAAACATTAAAAAGTAACATGGGAACCCATGGGGCCTCATCCTTAATGGGTCTCCTAATAACTTTAATAAAGTTTTATTTATGATGTGCAACTTTTTTAAAAGCTTTATCATTAAAGCTCACGTGGAGTGTCAGGAGGCCTTAGGCACCCCACAAAATGACAAAATTTAATGCTTTTTAATATTTAAAAACAAAAAAAAAGCTTTAATGTTTTTTAAGTTTTTCTTTAATATTTGTATTAATTTTTTTTTTTAATTCAAGTTTTAAATTAAACTTTTAATTAAATAAAAAATAAAAATTCTTTATTAATTTAAAAAAAAAAAATCTTTATTGATATTTTTAATAAAGTTTTTAAATACTATATATATATTTTTTAAAACAACACTTTTTCTAATAAGCAAAATTTGAAAACTTTTTTTCCTGATTGACCGCCAAGCCTTGTATTGTACCATTCATGGCAATCCAATAGTGAATCTGGAAGCCTTTTTTATCCTAATTAACTAATATTTAGTTTAGAAAGCAATCTCTTTGTATTGAAAAAAAAATCTCTTTGTATTCAGAGGATTGGGTTCTACATCTAAAGACTTGGTACTTGTATTTTCAACTAATATTTAGTTGAGCAGTGTCTAAAATCAGTGATACTCATATAGACTATGTACCAAATCTATAATTTTGAGAATTCGAGAGTATCTAATTGATACTTGTGCAGTGGTCTCTTTGATTATGATCTTATTCCTATTTTAGTGTGGGATCCATCAGCAATTCTTCATTGGCAACTACAACTTCATCTATTTTTTGGAATTTGGACATCATTGGTTAGGAGTTTTGTTCTCAATGGGATTTCTCCTTTACTATTTTTGTAAATGGGTACATTTGGATCCTCTTGCTCCATCACATTTATATACTTTCGCAGTGATAGATTCTACAGATACTCATGAGTGGACATTTTCAACTCGGTTTCCATTTATGTTGACATCTTCTACATTGGTACATGATTCCTTATATCAATGCTTGAGAATTGTAGTAAATGGTGTGATATTACAAAGGTAATGATTTAGTTATATAGGCCAAGGGGAGAGATAGGTGTAACTAGATTATGACAAGTGTTGTCATTAACAACATCAAGTTTCCACAGTCCATGATCATGAATTGTTTAGTTTTTTGGATTGAAACTAAGTGCATTTTTTGAATCAACATTTTGGATCAAACTCCGTGATCCATCATCAGGATAATGCATGCAACCAAAGAGAAGAGAAATAGAATGAGATAGTAGAATTAGAAGGATAAAAAGGTGAGGGGGAGAGGGTTCGAGGACACCAAACCAAAATGAACCAAAAACATAAATACCTAAATAATAAAATAAGAACTAATCCAAATAATAAGGTAAGAAGAGAGACCACAAAAAACTAAATGAGGGAAAAAAAATATAAGACAAGAAAGGAGAAAATTTGAAAAGTAAATAAAGCGAAAAATATAAATGGAAAAAACTAATGAAGAGAAGAACACAAAAGAGAAAAAATAAGAACCCAAGCAAAATAATTTGAAACCAAGAACTAAAGTTAAAAAGTAAAGAAGGGAGAAAAGAAACAACGAAAAAACAATGAAAAAATAGAGACAAGGAAGAAGCAATAGAAACAACCATTGAAACAAAAAAGGACAATTAAAAAGACAAAGAAGAAAAATAAAGAACAAGACAATATAAATAAGGTAAATAGGAATATTAATTAAACAACAAGGCCAAAAAAAATAAGACAAAACAAAAAATTAAAGAAGTAAATGGAATAAAGACAAAAAGCAAGAAAAGCTAAAGCACAATTGAACAAAAGAAAATAAGAAAAAGAGCCAAAAGAAACTACAAAGATAAAGAATCAAAATAATAAATAATAAAAATAAAACTAATGGAACAAATGAATTCTAATTTTAATTCTAAAATAATGGAAACATGAAAAAACATAAAGAAAGAAATTAAGGAAAGAGGCAAAAACAAACAAAAACAAACAAAGGATGCAAAGGGACAAAAACCAAGGAAGCTTGGGAACAACCAAGACCACATAAAACCAAAGGGATAAAAAATAAATCCTAAGGGTTGAAGAACCAAATTACAAAAACCAAAGAACTAAATAGAGAACAAACCAAAGCCCTAAGTAAAAGATAAAAAGCAAAAATAAAATAACAAAAGAATAAATTTACAAAATGAGAACAAGAGGGAGAAAACTAGAATAAAGGAAAAGAAAAAGAACCAAGAACAACCCCAAAAGTACACTAAAAAGCAAAGAGCAAAAAAAAAAAAAGACACAAACAAAAATGACGAAAAAAGGAACTGAGATCAATAAACAAAGCTAAGAGACAATGAAGTAGAGAGTTAAAAGACTGAGCTAAATGAAAATATAAAATAAACAACTCAAACGAGTTTGAGGAGAGCAAGAAAAAAAAACTAAAAAGAACAAAGACGGGGAAGAAGAAAGGAGAGGGGGAGCAAAAGAGAGGGGAATACAGGAGGAAGAAGACCGAGAAAAGAGAGTGGACCAACGATGGAGAGGAACATGGAGGAGACAAGGGAGAGAGAAACCAAGAAAGGGCTAATGAGGGGAGGAAATACCGAAGCTACCAAGAGGGGGGTCCATCTTCTCTTGGAAACCCCTTTTGAATAACCTAGTGGACCCCCCTCATTAGCCCTTTCTCGGTTTCTCTCTCCCTTATCTCATTCATGTTCCTCTCCATCATTGGTCCTCTCTCTTTTCTCGGTCTTCTTCCTCCTGTATTCCCCTCTCTTTTGCTCCCCCTCTCCTTCTTCTTCCTTGTCTTTGTTCTTTTTAGTTTTTTTTATTTTTCCTACTCTCCTCGAACTCGTTCGAGTTGTTTATTTTATATTTTCATTTGGCTTAGTTTTTTAACTCTATTTATTGTCTTCATTTTTGTTTATTGATCTCGGTTCCTTTTTTCATCATTTTCGTTTGTGTCTTCTTTTGTCCTTATAAGTTTTTTTTTTTTTTGCTCTTTTCTTTTTAGTGTTCTTTTGGGGTTGTTCTTGGTTCTTTTGCTTTTCCTTTATTCTAGTTTTCTCCCTCTTGTTCTCATTTTGTAAATTTATTCTTTTGTTATTTTATTTTTGTTTTTTAGCTTTTACTTAGGGCTTTGGTTTTTTCTCTATTTAGTTCTTTGGTTTTTGTAATTTGGTTCTTCAACCCTTAGGATTTATTTTTTATCCCTTTGGTTTTATGTGGTCTTGGTTGTTCCCAAGCTTCCTTGGTTTTTGTCCCTTTGCATCCTTTGTTTGTTTTTGTTTGTTTTTGCCTCTTTCCTTAATTTCTTTCTTTATGTTTTTTCATGTTTCCATTATTTTAGAATTAAAATTAGAATTCATTTGTTCCATTAGTTTTATTTTTATTATTTATTATTTTGATTCTTTATCTTTGTAGTTTATTTTGGCTCTTTTTCTTATCGTCTTTTGTTCAATTGTGCTTTAGCTTTTCTCGCTTTTTGTCTTTATTCCATTTACTTCTTTAATTTTCTGTTTTGTCTTATTTTTTTGGTCTTGTTGTTTAATTAATATTCCTATTTACCTTATTTATATTCTCTTGCTCTTTATTTTTCTTCTTGTCTTTTTAATTCTCCTTTTTTTTTTCAATGGTTGTTTCTATTGCTTCTTCCTTGTCTCTATTTTTTCATTGTTTTTTTGTTGTTTCTTTTCTCCCTTCTTTACTTTTTATCTTTAGTCTTGGTTTCAAATTATTTTGCTTGGGTTCTTATTTTTTCTCTTATGTGTTCTTCTCTTCATTAGTTTTTTCCATTTATATTTTTGGCTTTATTTACTTTTCAAATTTTCTCCTTTCTTGTCTTAAATTTTGTTTTCCTCATTTAGTTTTTTGTGGTCTCTCTTCTTACCCTATTAGTTGGATTAGTTCTTATTTTATTATTTAGGTATTTATGTTTTTGGGTCAATTTTGGTTTGGTGTCATGTAACCCTCTCCCCATCACCTTTTTATCCTTCTAAGTCTGCTATCTCATTCTATTTCTCTTCTCTCTGGTTGCATGCATTATCCTAATGATGGATCATGGAGTTTGATCTGAAACGTTGATTCAAAAAATGCACACAGTTTCAATCCAGAAAACTAAACAATTCAAGTGTTGTCATCCTATGATGTGTGATAACTCAAGTCATTTAAGCTCAACAACCTTTTCCCTATGTAAATTTAAGCTAGTGTGAAGAGGACTTACGTGGAGAACTAGTTAGATAAAGTACTCCTTTCACACTAACAACCACCCTTAAGTGAAATTTAGGGAGAAGCATACAATACAAAGATGCAAATATGGATCCCAGCTACTAGGCCTGACGAGGTACCCATGCACATATAAATCCCTCATAAATAGAGAAAAGGAGAAAACCCATTGCGACAAAACTCCTCTCCAAAAGAGAGAAAATTGTCAAAATTCTCTCGAGAAAATGTGAAGGACAAAACCCCATGTGAGTAAAATATCCCCCCATAAGAGAGAACAAATAGAGAAGGTCAAGTGAACCCCCCTGAATATACAATATCCTGTGTTGATGGTGGATACTCGATATAGAAATCTGAAGATGGTCCAAGATTGTCGAACAACATTCCTCCCCTTAGGAAGAAAATGATACATGCAGGATATATTCTCATTCTTGAAAGGAATAAGTCTTTGGAATTGGCTCAAATGTTGCAATGTCAAGAGTCTGAATCTTAACTGAAGAAAGTGACAATGTAGAACAATGTCAAGACTGATGTAGAGAATTGACCAAAGATGATGATGAGTCCTCTAAATGCTACTCTAAAAGATGCCAAATGATGACAAGCATTGATATAAAGAATCAAGTACCACTACAGAAGATGTAACATGAATGGAGACTGAGTTGAAACTATCAACTCATGAGTATCTATAGAATCTGTCACTGTGAAAGCATACAAATGTGAAGATGGAGCAAGATGATCTAAATGTATCTAAATACAAAAATAACATATAAGAAAGAATAAATTGTATTCCTCTCAAGAGAATGCAAAGCTTCTTTAAGCTTGAGAATTGGAATTAATGGAGTGAGATTATAAAGGGAATGCCTTGGCTATATAGGCCAAAGGGAGAGATAGGATGTAACCAGATTATGACAAGTGTTGTCATCCTATGAGGTGTGACAACTTAGGTCATTAAAGCTCAACAATCTTATCCCTATGCAAATTTAAGCTAGTGTGAAGAAGACTTAAGTGGAAAACTAGTTAGGAAATGAATTAGTTAGATAAAGTATCCCTTTCACACTAACATCCCCCCTTAAGTGCAATTTAGGGAGAAATATACATGGTAGTAGAGAAAAAATGAGTTGTGGGTTAGCAATATTTTAAGAAATCTAGGAGTGTAGGTTTTTTTTCAAAGAACTAAGTATGCTCTTCTATTGCATCCTTGGATGATCTGAAGAATCAGAAAAGTGTGGAGAAAATGTCATTTTCTAAGGGGGTTGATACATTGACTTGCCAGTTGTAGGTTTTTTGAAGCTTCTCAGAGAAATTATGAGCTCATCATTGAGTCCAGAGCACCTTCAAGTAAGTTAGATATGCCCTTTATTTAATCTGAATTAGACACCAAAGGCTAGATCTTCAAGAATTTGAAGCAGGAGCTTCATTACCAAATCCAACAAAGAATTGTGATTTCAGAGTATTCTGAGTCAAATCTGACCCTGCTATCGTGCTCAAAAGGTTTAAAAATGTGAAAATCGACTATTAATTTATCAATTTTTGTTGAGTTTGCAAAAAAAACCAATTTTTTTCAAAATCTAAGAATTTTAAAAATATATATATATATTCATATTTAAAAATATATATGTATCTTTTAAGAAAAAAAACACAACTTTAAAAAATGCTTGGCTTTTTTTTAAAAATGTTTCAAAAAACATTAAATATGGTAATGACATGGGTGATTTGCCCATGGGGCCTCATGCCAACCAATGGATCCCCACTAAACTTAATAGAGTTTATTTACATGGTATTTGGATAATTCTAAAGAAATAAAGTAAGGGTGTAGGAGGCCTTACGCCCCTCACAGGCAACAAAATTTAATGTTTTTTTTTAATATTTGAAAAAAAAAAACTTTTTGTGTTTTCCAATTTTTAAATATATTTATTAAAATTTTTTTCAAAGATATGAGTTTTTTAATTAAACTTTTATTTAAAAGATAAAACTTTTTAAAAATTCTTTAATAATTTTTTTATTAATTTTTAATAATATTTTTTAATAAAGGTTTTTAAAAATTAAAATGTAATTTTTTAATTTTATGTTTTAATAAAAGATTTTTAAATAAAATTAAAAAAAGTAAGAGCACCTAACTATTGATATTATTTAAAAAGGTTTTGAGTTGGGGCCCTGGCTTAGTTGGCTAAATCTTTCTTATGGCAGGGAGGTTAGTCACAAGTTCTAGTCTCCCCACCAGAGTACACAGGAGGAAATTAGCACCAGTATGCCAGTCGTTAAAAAGTTCTGACACTGCCGGTTTACATAGAATTACGTGCTAAGATTCTGTGATCCTAAAAAAGGTTTTTTTAATGAAATGTTTTTTAATTGAATATTTAATTTAAAAAAAAAATTAAAAAAATTTCCTTTAATAATCAAAATTGGAAAACTTTTCTTCTTGATTGACCGCCAAGCTTTGTATTGTATCATTCATGGCATTCCTCCATCTGATACTCGACATGGGCTAGTTGTTCTTGACATTTTGGCGACATCCCAATTGAAGGGAATATTTACCAGTCACATTTGGTTGTCAGCTTCAAAGTTGATTTTTGTTTGGCTTCTTCATCAGAGTTTCCAGATTTGCATTATTGATGTTGTCCTAATAACTTATGTATGTAAAAGATGTTGTAAATGCACTAAAATAAAGTGACACAATGTTGTCATTTCATTGTAATCTGCCAAATCTTTCATATTGCAAGCTTCTTAGGATTGCTCTATGTATCAAGTGTTAGTTCCTATATACACAACAAATGTAACGATTGGTTACCCATGCATTTCGATATGATGGACTAGATACCATACAGACACTCTTGTTATGGAATCAATCTCCTTGTAATTAGAGGGCCAGGTTCTATATCTAAAGACTTAATACTTGTATTTTCAACTAATATTTAGTTTAGCAGTGTCCAAAATCAATGATACTCATACATGCTATGTAACAAATCTGTAATTTTGAGCATTCGAGAGTATCCACTTGATACTCATGCAGTGGTCTCTTTGATTCTAATCTTATTCTTGTTGCAATGTGAAATTCATTAGTAGTTCTTCATCAACAATTACAACTTCATCTATTTTTTAGAGTTTGGACATCAGTGGTTAGGAGTTTTGTTTCCAATGGGCTTTCTCCTTTCCTATTTTTGTAAATGGGTACATTTGGATCCTCTTGCTCCATCTTGACATTTAAAAAAATAAAATCTTTATTGATATTTAAAAAAAAGTTTTTTAATAATGTTTTTTTTTTAGACTGCAGGAATTGGGTAGCATGACCCCATATAAACTGCAGTGCGTCTGGTAAACTTTTTAACGTGACTGGCGGCACTGGCCCGACACGCCCTCTAGTACCACGGGGGTGGGGGAGACTAGACCTCGTGACCAACCTCCTGCAACAGGAAAGATTTAGCCAACCGAGCTAGGGCCCCAACCCCTTTTTAATAATGTTTTTTAATTGAATATTTAATTATTATTTTTTAAAAAAGATTTTTTTCTTTAATAACCAAAATTGGAAAACTATTTTTCTTGATTGACTGCCAAGCTTTGTATTGTATCATTCATGGCATTCCTCCATCCAACACTCAACATGGGCCAGTTGTTCCTGACATTTTGGCAACATCCCAATTGAAGGGAATATTTACCAGTCACATTTGGTTGTCAACTTCAAAGTTGTTTTTTGTTTGGCTTCTTCATCAGAGTTTCTAGAATTGCATTATTGATGTTGTCCTAATAACTTATGTATGTAAAAGATGTTGTAAATGCACTAAAATAAAGTGACACAATATTTTCATTTCAATGTAATCTGACAAATCTTTCATATTGCAAGCTTCGTAGGATTGATCTATGTATCAAGTGTTAGTTCCTATATAGACAATAAATGTAGTGATTGGTTACCCATGCATTTCGATATGATAGAATAGATACCATAAAGACACTCTTGTTATGGAAGAAATCTCCTTGTATTTAGAGGGTCAGGTTCTATATCTAAAGACTTGGTACCTATATTTTCAACTAATATTTATTTGAGCAGTGTCCAAAACCAATGATACTCATATAGACTATGTAACAAATCTGTAGTTTCGAGCATTCGAGAGTATCTAGTTGATACCCATGCAATGGTCTATTTGATTTTGATCTTATTCTTGTTGTAGTGTGAGATTCATTAGCAATTCTTCATCAACAGTTACAAATTCATCTATTTTTTAGAGTTTGGACATCAATGGTTAGGAGTTTTGTTTCCAATGGGCTTTCTCCTTTCCTATTTTTGTAAATGGGTATATTTGGATCATCCATTGCTTCTGTGTGAATCATGTAATACGATGCTAGAGTGTCATTCCCGTGAAATAAAATCATCTAGCTTTTCTTGAAGTTTTCTTGCCTCATGCCTAATGGCGGGCGCTAGAAAACTGTTGGCATTACAATTCGCACCTCTAGAGTGCAGATTGGAAATAGATAGCTATGCATAGTGCATAATGATTGCTCTTCAAGTTAGGAGGGGAAGCTCCCTCTTTTTCTAATATGCATGAAAAAGTAAATGTTCTAAATCCTATCTTTTTTACTTAGTTGGAAGAGGCACAAGGTTAAGAAAACCTATACATTGCAACTAAGGATTTTCTTTGGTTTTCCAGATCTTAACTACAACTAACTTAATGCTTAATCTATCCTATTTCCTCAAGAGAAACAAAGCATGAGGATTTAGGAGTAGGGAATGGTATATGATAATCTTTAAGTCAAGATTTCCAAGGATGCGGGACACCTATCTGAGGCGTAGGTTGAAAGAAAGGTTATTGGAAACAACATCAAACGACAATCTCTATCTCTAAATTCCCAAGGAGGAGGGACTCCTATCTGAGGTGTAGATATGAAACAAGATTATTAGAAACAAATATAAGCCAGGATAGAAAATTGTATGAAGGACCTATCACACAAATAAACAATCAAACTAGCAATATATTAACAAAGTGAACAAGTAAAGTATAACAATATTGCATGGCAAGGAAGCTTAAAAATTTATTATTACAATAAAAGTTCTTGAACATAAACTGAATAGCAATCCTATAGGAAAATTGGGCTCAACATTTATGCTATCACGCACAAAAGTTAAAGTAAAAATGAGAAAAAGGTGCTCTTATTTATAAAAACTCGGAGTAGGGAACCCTAAAATCTCCTCGAGTTAACATGTATTGCAAACATGCAAGATTTATTCTTAAACCTAAATGTATGCAGCTTAACAGTTAATTGGAAAAACTACCTCAGTTAACTAATTTTAAACTAAACTAATTGAACTATACAACACGCAAGTCCTTATTGATATGAGAGTTAACTGACAACTAATATCAGTTAACTGAAATTGAAAACTAAATGAGAACTCCAACTATACATAGATGATTCCAAAATAGGCATGCCATGATATGTGGGACAATGAGTTAACTTGGAAAGAGGCATCAAGTTAACTCCTCTCGTGCTTGCAATAGCTTACCGCGGAAAGGGATGTACGATGCTGCAGTTCCACCGCCATCTTGAGTAATTAAACTGCATCCATGAGGGTTGTTTAACGCTACCAAGCATCCGGGAGATCACCGCCATGCCGAACGACAATCTACTGCTCTATCGCAACAACTTGAGCAATCTTGGAAATATCTACACACTTCAACTAGAAATTCATTGATTGGTAACTTTGGCGGCTCTGCAACTAGAGTGATGACCTCTATTTCTTCTATAGCTTTACGCTTCTGATGCTTTTGACGCTTTTCATGTTTTTCTCAACGAAAGAATGTTGCATGATGAAATCGCGAATTTTCACAGCGAACACTTTGGTTATGAGAAATGCACACAAACTTGTTGCACACATAGAATTCCAATGGTATCAACCCTCTAAACTGGCCTCGAAAGGCTATCAACTATATGAGGTATAAAATCCTATGGAATTTGAGTGTCTACGCCTACCAAATTGTCTGAATCAACCCTTTGGATGTGCTTGATGCAAATCTATGTTAGTCATTCTAATGAAATCATGAATTAAGATTGATTTGGTCTTGAATTCAGTTTGAGTGAACTACATTATAAAAAAATCGCCTGTTGAGTGTGAACGCAGCTATATTCTGACAACTTTTTTTAGAAAGCTAAAATATCTCCTAATGAGGCTAAAAATAGCCTGTCGAGAGGCAAATT
>VDFB02091121.1:0-13048 GCA_007258455.2 Sequoia sempervirens
TATGTATATATGTATACATATATGTATATATGTATACATATATGTATATATGTATATGTGTGTGTGTGTGTGTATATATATATATATATATATATTCTAAACATCAACACTAAGGATGTACATACCCTATTATATTAATATTTTGTGGTGCTAAGTCATATGTTTGGTTTCATCCATGTTAATTGCATTTGCTTAAATATGTTGAGTCCATATTTCTTTAAGATATTTTGCTACACAATTTATATGCCTTATGAAAGCTATCACAAACCCTCAATCCAATATATAAATATTATGCAACCAAACCATATTCTCTATGACATTTTATCAAACAATTCGCTAGTCTTATCTAGGCATTTGATCCAATGAGTTTTTACATATAAAATTTGTAATCATTGCATGTCATGAAACCACACTTGTTTGGAATATTTTATCAAAAGATTCATATGCCTTTTCCAAGAATTTGATCCAATGGATTTTAATGAATATATCATGTGCAAATATTACTTAAGGTTGTATTTCTTTGAGGCATTATGTCAATCAATTTATATAAGAGTTGAAGATTAGCTCTATATCCAAAACGACCTAAAAAAATAATGTATTCATTCCACAAGAGGGTATGCAAGAATATGAGATTGATTAATATTGAGACCTATCAATATGATGATGAGGTATGAAGTATATTACAAAGTGTATAATGACCTTGCTTATATAGGCAAGGTGGGGAGTATGATTAAACATGATTGTGGCATGTCTCTTAATCCTATGACATGAGACAACTAACAACCTAGGAATAAGGCATTAAAGTCTAGAAAGATAAGATCTAGACATGCGAACTAAGACTTCTAGAAGGAATCTTATATCCTAAGTAAAATTAACATGTGAATAATTCCCCTAAGTCCCTAACAAGATAAATTACTAGGTACAAGACATATATTCACACCAACACCCCCCTTAAGTGCAACTTAGGGAGAAGACTATTATATATATGATGCAAAGATGGCTCCTAGCTACAAGGCCATTTTAGGTACCCATGTACAAATGCAAATGAAATCTCTCATAAATAGAGAAAAGGAGAAAACCTAATGGGAGAAAACTACTCCACAAAAGAGAGAAAAGATGCAATCAAGTGATGAAAGATGGAGCACTCCATGATACCCCCAAGTACATTATCCATCACATATATACATTACAAATTCCCCCCCATAAGAGGGAAAAAGAGAGACTATGTAGCCCCCCACAATGTATAATCACCTACAAAAATGCTAAGTTCCTGAAAACAAAACATGATCCAATATTGGCAAACAACTTGTTTCCCTTTTGGAAGAAACAAAACCAAGTACAAATGCAGGAATGCTTCCCATTCTAGATAGGAATTGAAAGAAGGAAGCATAAATATGTATGATGTATTTGAAATTTGCTCATGTGTCTCATTGTTCACTAAAGATGATGATGCCACAATCAAATTAGGTACATTCCCAATCAAAGAAGGAGGAAAACCAGGACTGCAAAAACTTATTTTAAACAAGATCCAAAGATAATGATGGTTTGACAACAGTTGTGCAATTATTTCCATCAAAGAGGAGAGATAACCCCTCAAATGTGTCCTCCAAATTTGAAATGTGAGACTCCACAAACAAAGATGCAATGTTTGATAAATAAGAATCCCAATTAGGAAGATAATTAGATACATGTTGCAATGAATCAATGGAAGTTCTTAATGAATTACCAACAAAAAATGGATGGTCCTAATAAACATGAATGATGGAAGCTTTAATTAATGACTTTACACACTAAAACAATGAAGGTGAGGGTACAACAACTGACTATAAAGGAGAAGAAGGGGCATCTAAACAAACCTTGGCATCCTCATCTAAAGATTCAAAGTATTCCAAATCTTTAAACTCCCACATAGTATCATGATCATAGGGTATCCGGTCTGAAAAATGAAAAGGCCCACAAGATAATCCGAAATAAGATCATCTAGGAATGGTTGAGTATCAGGATCTCCATATATCTTCCAAATTTTAGTCCAAAGAGTATGAGTACAATCAAAATGATCAGTAGCATTCAAAGTGTCATCATCAATATGCATTGCAATGACTCCTAAGACATGATCCCTTTTGCAATTCTAAGCAAATTTCTTACTAGTTGTATCTAGAGGGGGAACAAGATCATACAAATGTGGCAACAAATGAATCCATCGGAGATGTTTTATGATGTCATCTATCCATTGTTTATAGTTTCCCCTTTTCAACATAATTAGAGAAGGATGAAATGAAAAACCCATAATGAACTATGATAAATATCCAAAATTACAAAGACATTAAGTTCCTTCAATAGAAATTAGAAACCCCCAAGCATGATGTATACTACAAATGAAGCCTTCCCAAACTGATAGAACCTCACTAGGAATTAGGGTGTCTAAGTAATTAGTCACAATACCAAATGTGTAAAATACTTAATAAATAATACCTAGGGTTGAATTTGGAAAAAGTGCATGGGCACAATAATAGAGCTCCTTAATATCTTTCTGATGTCGCATAAATCATAAAAAATAGAGGTCTAGGCAAAAAGTTATGAGCTCAAAGGTCCAAATGGGAGATTTGACTTTAGTTGGCAATAAATGTTGTCAAATCAAAATACTGAGAAATAAACTCCACCATTGCGAAGCTAGTTGAATCAACTTTCCAATGATATCTCGTTTGAAAAATTTCACCTTATGGAGCAAAAGTTATCTCGATTTGAAAAAAAGGCCCAATTTTGGGCATTGGAAGGCTAAATAGGTGCAATATTTTGGCCCCCCAAGGGTTGGTGATTGGTCACCAATGTGATCACAAGTGCTACAGGAAGGAAAAAATGAGCACCACCCAATGGGTGGCGGCGGAGCTAAGAGTGGGCGACAGGAGCGGTGGTGGCTCCTCGCCCGCCACCTCTTGGCTAAGCCCCTCCAATGGGCACGACAATACTTGGGGAAAATGAAGAAAGGGGCCTTGAGGGAACCGACAAAACTACATACCAGAAAACCTGCAATAAATGGTGTAGACTATACAATTTGATAGTCACAAAACTATTCAACTACTTTTTTTAAACCCCAAAATATTTTCGCCCTATATTTTAATAAAACCTCGATAATTATTAATTTTTACTTGAAATAAAATGACCTAACTATTACAATGCGTAAAAAATATTAAAAAATATTTTATTTTGTTTTTCTATGAAATTAAAAATATTGTACCGCATGTACCCGAGGGGTCATACGGCATGCCTAGGTAAAAAAATTTGCCTCAAAAACACTTGATGCCGAACATAGGCATATTTTATATAAAACTTCATCTCTTAGGTTTTCCAAACACGATGGCGAGGTTGATTTAGGCTCAAAGTGAACCAAAAGATCAGCCACCTCTAGATCTTGAAATCTTCAAGCCCTTATAACTTTGGCAAAAAATATTGGATTTAGGCGAAAAAAAAGCCAATCTTGACTTTCTCAACTACCTTAAACTCGAAAATGAGCTCAAATTTCCTCCAAAATGAGCCAAAAATAATCTTAAATGAAAAACCACATAGAGAAACCCTCCAAATCTAGTATTGTTTTAAGTTTTTCTAATTCTCAGGTTCACCATATGGCGCAAGGGAAGAGCATACTCAACCTTAATAAAAATAACCTAGATCTCTCACTAGCAATAGCTCAACCCTCAGATATGAGAAGGGTTTTGAAAGGCTTGGCTTTGGTACCATGTAAGAGCTGAAGATTAGTTCTATACCCAAGACCAACTACAAAAATAATGGATTCCTTCCACAAGAGGGTATGCAAGAATATGAGTTTGCTTAATATTGAGACCTATCAATATGATGATGAGGTGTGAAGTATATTACAAAGTGTACAATGACCTTGCTTATATAGACAAGGTGGGGAATGGGACTAAACATGATTGTTACATGTGTCTTAATCCTATGACATGAGACAACTAACAACTTGGAATCGAGCATTAAAGTCTAGAAAGATAAGATCTAGACATGCCAACTAAAACTTCTAGAAGGAATCTTATATCCTAAGTAAACTTAACATGTGAATAAGTTCCCTAAGTCCCTAGCAAGATAAATTACTAGGTGCAAGACATATATTCACACCAACAGTTTATGCACCCTACGCATACATATTACCATTGCTAGTGTGTTCATAGTTTCCATTATAAGAATAATTTACTATATTGTATGTATATAAAAATTACACACACACACATTAGCATTAAATATGATGCTTCTAATATATTCAAAGTATGCCATTTTTCATATTTGTGGGGCATGTACTTGAGAAAGATAAGAAAAGGATATATGTATTAGTTGTCTCGGCTTTAGCATAATGAATGCACAAAAGATGCATGATAATTTTTTTTGTAATAGTTGTTATTCTCTACAATTATTTAGTAGTATTAGTCAACTTTATAGAGGAATATAAATGTAAATGGACAAAACAAATAAATATGCATGATTAAATACCTATAGGTATATGTATTTGATTTATAGCATGGAAATGAGTGCTAATGAAACTACTTGTTTCAATAGTATTTAAAATACCAAAAATTATTAAGACCAACTTAGGGGTAGTATATGTTAAGGGAAAGTGGTGTTAATATGATAATTTATAAAATTTGGTGTGTTAGTCTATACTTTGTGTTTCGCCATTTTATGGTCATTTTGGATGAGTCAAGCAAGAGATAGTAGTGTTGTGAATAGATGCCTCTCATATACATATAAATTATAATTAAACATTCTAGACAAAGCAATGCTATATATGTATGCATCATTAATTGATTGTAATCTCATGATTGCGTTACAATTAGAATTCATCAATAGTTAAAGGGTATCTAGGGTCTGCATGATTGACTACATGTGATAGCGATTGTACTTATATATGTTGAAAAATGGAGGTAATTATGCAGCTTTTAAAACTTCTTGTAAAACTATGATTGTAGATCTAATTAAGTTTTCTTGGTGCCAATTTCTTTGTGATGATTATCTGTTTAGATTCATTCTACCAATTGTAGAAAGTAGACAGAAGATTGTAGAAGAATGGGACAAGAAGATAGAAGTGACATAGCATATACGTGGAGAAACCCTTTCGGGAAAAAAATCCACCACCGAAATCAATAGTGCTTGTATTATTTAACCTTAGAATAAGATTATGCACAATTCTATATCAAGTCCTTATCAGATATGCTTTTTCCTTCAACAATTTTTCTCTCACAACTACAACTCTATAAAACTCTCTTCAACTTGCTGCAATTAATAGACAATAATGAGCCTTGAAAACTCCAAAGAGTTGTGAATTACAAAGCACAAAGCTTCCTCTAAAAAACCTACACCTATTCTTTGCAAGTAGAGTTTCAATGTGTAACAAGAAGTCAAATCCAATATCTCCTCAGTTTAGGCACCCCAAACTGAACTCCTAACCGATCGTTGGTCAAGAAAATATCTTCCAAGCTTTTCCTCAAAGTTGGTACCCAAGAATGGGTCCACTTAACTTAGCCTTGTAAATATCTTCTCATGTTAAAGAAGGTAAGCACCTCCAAGATTCCAACTTGGGCTTAATAAGTGTGTCCACCCACCTCACACAACAAAAATGATATTCTCCATCAATCTACATAAAACATGATGGCATGATTGATCATCCCCTACTTAATCAATGTAATTTCCACATTCAATATGCAACTCCTGTCATTAGTCATGTTCCAAGTCATGGTAGAGCATTCAACTGAAACTAACTACATGCAACTCAAGATAAATTCCGAAACCATAACCGAATAAATGAACTAAACTAAACTCCACTCATAAAATATCAATTCCTAACTTCTACTATTCCTACATGCATTATCAAGTGTTATCTTTCTCCCACTAACTAAACTCAAGGTGGGTTCCACCTTCCATGTGGGCACCCCATGTGCTCCTATTTTGTAGGAGTTCTTCTTGGGCATCCCCGCACGATCCTATCATTTAGAAATAATTACAAATGTCAATTTACATGTTCATTTCATTTGAATTTAATCTCTTTCTAATCCTAGTGTTGGGGAACACTTTCCAAGGACTTAGGAGATACATGAAATATGTTTAGATTGCAATTAAATGGCATCCTATTCCCAACAATAGACATATTTGGTTCTTAGATTTGCTATGGTTTTACTACAAATGCTTCATTATTTTCCATCTTCATTTAAGGATCAAGACACTTCCAATAGGAATATGAGTGGGGAACCACTTTTTCTATGGTTGGAGGTAAAGTGCTTAAATGATGCTCTCTTGTATACAACTTTGCAATCATATTTTCTACACTCATATGAGATGACTACATGACCATTGATCATCCATTTATTATGAATTAAAATATATGTATATATTTTAAAACTTGATGAACACTAGTGGGTTGATAGGAGAATAGTCTTATTATTGATTTGAATATTAATATATCACTTGTAACATGTATCTTGATGTAATATATAAATGGTAAAAATAAAGCATCTAAATGCAATTTTTTAGTTTTTCCTTTCCAAGTACATCACTTGCTTTAAATGTGGTATCAAAGCATAGGTTCAAACACTAGGACCTATGAGCCTATTGGATTTTATGTAAGACTACTAGATTAATTAAACTTAGGCTAACTAATAGTATTTTTCATTTCTCTAAATTCGAATATGGGAGGATCCAGGTCAAGGAAGTGGCCCTAAAGGAAGAACAAGAATAAGAGTTAGATCAAGTCAAAAGGGAACTCTACCAAACCACCTCGTGAGGAGGATATCTAACTATCTAACTCTAAAACCCTAACATCAACTATGGGTCTTATATAGTTAAACTCATGAAAATAAGTGAAACCTAAGGTTGAAATTAAAACAAAACCAAAGATACCTCATGTAGTGCATGCCATACTTTTTGGTTGTAGATTTTATGCCCTAGCATGAGTAAGGAAGTAATAGAGGAGTACTTACATATACATCTTACCTCAAATAGTATGAAAGTACACTCTAAGGATGAAAAATCTAAGAAATTCAAGTAGTATTATGAAATTTTATTAAAGAATCCTTTACTATAAATAAGGATGCACAACTTCCATATTTTATGAGATACCTTGTTCTTTCACTCCACATCCTTTTCCATTATTACCAAATTATTTCAAAAGTTGGTAACCTCTTCCATAAAGTTTTTTCATTTCTGCTAAGGAAGGTGGTTTTTCATAGTCATTTTCATCATATGTGGATGTGTAAACCGTGTTCTCCTTACTACTAGAAGTTGTGAAATCTTGTGTCTTGGATATTTCAATATTATATTTTATTGATATCACTGCAGCTTCTTTCTCTTATTCCTTCATTTTTTCTATAATCTTGTATTCTCCCATGAAAATAGGTGTGAAATCTAATGATCCCCAATTATCATCCAACAACTTTTTCACTGATGAAAGAGGCTCATTTTTATCCTCAACTTGTAAAGGCTCTACTTTTGTACTTGGTGTCAATGTTCTAAGAAAATCCTTTGTTCCTATTTCAATTTGTAAACACTGTTCAGATTTAGGGCTAACTTTTATCATGTAAACCTTATTGTTGTATACATAATTTAGTGAATGATGAAGCGTTGAAAGCACTGCATTCATTTCATGAATCCATGGTCTACCCAAGAGAAGATTATATGAAATATATTGGGGCATGACAGGGATAGGAGTTTATAAAGTAACATAGCCAACTTTAACAAGTAATGTTATCACACAAAGTGGTTGTTTTCCCACATTATCAAAACCACGGATGGACAAAGAATCTGGTTGAATTTTAGTCTTGTCCACTCCAATTTTATCCAATAGATTTACACTACAAACATTAAGTCTCGAGCCATTAGCAACTAGAGTACGCCTAATCTGAGATAACACTTTGATTATCAGTCATTAATTTTGAAATCCTATTTCTTTTTTGATGTTTGAGGGTCGTCTAGTGGAAGAAATTAGTGTTTTGGTCCTCTTATTTGAGCCATTGAGCCCTCAATTTTTGTTTCAAAAAAAATCCTCTTTCTTAATGAGTTTATGGAGAATATTGAAGGTAATTTTCTCTCTTGTACAAAGATCCTTTAATTCCCCAACAAAGAGATATTTTTTATGATGAAGTCAAAGTTGTGGTCTTCTCATTTGATCCTTGCAAAGCTTTGGGACCTAACAAATTTCCTCTTTCCTTTTTCCAAATTTATTGAAATATTGTTGGCTTTGATATTATTCAAGTTGTAAGAGAATTCTTCAACTCTAAATGAATCCATAAGGAGAAAAATAAAACCTTCCTTTTTTTGGTTCCCAAACATCCTAGTGCAAAACAAATCTTAGACCTATAAGTTTGTGCAACATCATTTATAAGACCTTCTCCAAATTGATGGTCCGAAGAATCCAACCTTTCTTGGAGAAAATTATACATCAAAATAAAAAAGGGGTTTTTCCCTAGAATACAAATAATGGATGCTACCATCATGTTTCATGAAACTCTCAACTCTATACAAAATTAATAAGGAAGATAATATCTCTAAAGCTGATGACCAAGTCTCCTAGTAGTTTCTCTCCAAAGTCCTATCCAATTTTAGCTTTCAGAATAAAATATTTAAGATATTGCAATTATGTTTCATAGCCCCCTCCTCCATTTTGGTAAGTGATAGCCTACATGACAATTTTAATTCCTTGGGGATCTAAGGAAAGGAGACGCTCTCTCCCCCTACCTTTTCATTATCCTTGTAGAGGTCTTGGGAAAAATATTGATTAGAGAATTAGTAAAGAAAAGTTAATTTTTTTCAATATTGTGTCCCTACTCTATAGGTGGTGAGATATAACTCTTAGAATATGTTAGAGTCACTCAAGGACTCAAGCCTCCAAAATCATCTACAAAAGCCAAAAACAACCTTCCACAAGAGGGAAAATCAAGAACATGGAATTGCAACAATGGATGCAAGATGTGGCCAATATGCAATACTCAAGATTGCAATGATGTATTGGACTTGCACAATAGAAAATGAGATTGATGATAATGTACATATGAAGCCTTGCTTATATAGGCAAGGGTGATGACATACCTACAATAAATGAATGTGTCATAATTAAATGACATGAGTCAATATTAAATAGCCTAGGACACAAGAATTAAATTAAAGCCAACTAGATAAGATAAGTGACAACTAATGCTTAACTAGAAAGATTCCCCCTAATTAATGCTAACTAGAAAGATACACTCCTAGGACCTAAGTGGACTTAACAATGTAAATAGGACCTAGATAAGACTAGATAGGAAAAATACCTATTTACACCAACACCCCCCTTAAGTACAACTTAGGGAGTCAATTTTTATGAAAATGACACAAAGATGGGTCCCAACTATGAGGCCACGTTAGGTACACCCATGTATAAATACAAATAAAATTTCTCACAAATGGAGAAAAGGATAAAACCCAATGGGACAAAACTCCTCCCCAAAAGAGAGATGAAAAAAAAAATACTCTCAATGATGCATGAGAGGGACAAAACCCCATCTGAGGAAAATGACCCCCCCATGAGAGAGAAGAAGAGAGACCATGCAACCCCCCCACAATGGTGAGTCTCTTGCAATGGTAGAAGCTTGACATTGAATATTGAATATGATCCAATCTCGTCGAACAACATTCCTCCCCTTAGGAAGAAACAAAACCAAGATGATATGCAGGATGTCGTCCCATTCCAAAAAAGAAGATAGGGGAAGAAGAATGATATGTGGTGTCTCTAAAGATGCTCAAGTGTCTCCATGTCAATTTCAAAAGCTAAAAAACTCCAAACATGCATCCTAGGCCACTTAAAGGCATGAAGATGTCAATCCAAAACCTCCTAGAGGCAGATGTAGAGACATACTCCAAAGATAAAGAAACCACCTCCTCTGAAGTTTGCCTCCAAAATGAAAGCTACCAATGGAGAGGAGGTCGAAATGGAGCGACCTGTTGATTGTCGTTTGGCCATCAAATTTAAGATAGTGAATTTTAATAGTTGTCTAGATGCCAAATTTAACACAGTGTCGAACAACAATCATTTGGCTATCAAATTTAACACATTGTTTTTTAACAGTCATTTGGCCATCAAATTTAAGATAGTCGCACAAAAAAAGCTAATTTTTTTTCTTGCATGAAAATATAAAGTATTATATATGAAAATGGGGGTTTGTTTGGCCTTCTAGATGCAACCGTGAGGTCTATTTCACCCCAATACACACCCTGCAAAAGCTCAAGTTTGAATCACTCTCATATCTAAGAAGGGGTTTTGCAACTCTGAATTGATACCATGTAGGAGTTGAGATATAGCTCTTAGAACATCTTAGAGTCACTCAAGGACTCGAGCCTCCAAGATCATCTACAAAAGCCAACAACAACCTTCCACAAGAGGGAAAAGCAAGAACATGAAATTGCAATAATAGATGCAAGATGTGGTCAATGTGCAATATTCAAGATTGTAATGATGTATTGGACTTACACAATAGAAAATGAGATTGATGATAATGTACATATGAAGCCTTGCTTATATAGGCAAGGGTGATTATGTACCTACAATAAATGATTGTGTCATAATTAAATGGCATGAGTCAATTTATTAAATAACCTTGGACACAAACATTAAATAAAATCCAACTAGATAAGATAAGTGACAACTAATGCTTAACTAGAAATATTCCCCCTTAACTAATGCTAACTAGAAAGATACCCTCCTAGGATCTAAGTGGACTTAATAATGTAAAAAGGACCTAGATAAGACTAGATAAGAAAAATACCTATTTACACCAACATACTCAACCCTAGTTTTCATCAACAATTTTCATAGATGACACAATCCTTTTGGCAGAAGCCATAATCATTGAAGCTACATAATGGAAAAGAATCCTTAATGAGTATGCCCAAATTTTTGGTCAAAAAAATAATTTTAAAAAAGTGGCATCTTCTTTTTCAATACCTCCCTAAGGATCCAAAACATAATAGCTAGCCTGCTAAACTACAATATTCAACAACTCCCTACTTATTATCTTATAATGCCCCTCACCCAAGGAAAAATCCACAACTCCACTTGGATTAGTCTAATTGAAAGGATCCAAAGGAAACTGGCTACCTGAAAAGGTGTTCTTTTAAGCCATGCTAGCAAGCTTCAACTTTTAAAAGCCTCCATGCAAAGAACTTTGGTCTACCTAATTTTAGAATTCAAAATCCATAGAAATATGGTTGAGAAGACTGAACAAATTCAAAGATTATTTCTTTGGTTTGGCACTGAACAAAAATAGAGATTTTTCCCTATTGTCTAGGATATGGTTTGCTCCCCTAAAGAAAATGGTGGGTTGGGCATAAGGAAGACTAATTATATGAACAAGGCCCTTTTGGTGAAGGTGGGTTGGTGGCTTATTAATTTTGACTCTAAATGGACCAATATCATGAAGGTTAAATACTTAAATGAAAGAGAGAAGATTCTTCTTTTACAATCTCGACACTTACCTTTGGATTCTAATATCTGGAATAGCATAACCAAGATGAAGGATTATCTCTCTTTGGGCATAAATGGCAAGTTGGAAATGGTGAACATGTTATAGTTTGGAAAGATCCCTAGACTTCTACACTTGCACTTGTATATCACCTCATATGCTCTATTATCTAGGATGATTTAAAAATAAGATTGGACAGTTTTGTCAAAGACTACTGAAACTTGGATAATTGTGTTACTTCTTGGAGGATTTCTACCAACTAGTTTGACCCTCCTTTTAATATTTCTACCTCTAAAATTCTTAACATTATTTCTAACCATATATTTTATAGAAGATCGCTCTGGGATAAAGTTATTTGAGTTGTTGACTACTCTAGGAACTATTTTTCTAAATATGGCTATAAATTGATTGATCCTTCTCAACCTATTTCTTTTGAATTTATAAAAATATTCCTAAAATCAATTTCTTTTGGTGGACAATTTTCTATAATAAGATCCTGACTATAGACAACCTAAATAAAAGGCTTTCACATGGGGAATAGATGCTCGCTATGTGAACATAATGAAGAGAGTATAGATCATCTTCTAATCCACTGCAATTATGCCTGGAATGTCAAGAAAAAGATCCATGGTACAACTTTTATATTGCATGGGTGTGGTAGGATAATGTTCGAAGTATTACAGATAGCTGGAAGTCCCCCCTTCCTTCATCCCTTGATTAAGAAATTATGGTGGAAATTTTTCTCTATGTGGGTTGAGGCCTATGGAAAGAAAGAAATAATAGAATTTTTATAAATCAATCCAAAACTTGGGAGCTGTTAGTTGATCTAATTTTTCACAATATTGTTGAAAACATTTGGATGGCTAATCTTTGGAAACCTAAGCTCAACCCTTCAGGTCCTGAAGAGAAGATAGCTAAAATATGGAGACTCTGATAAATTGGTTAAAGGTGACCTCTCCAAATTGGTTTGTTGTAAGACCACTAGGTGGACCCCCTGATCTTGGTTGGTACAAAAATAATTTTGATGGTTCTTCTAAGGGTAACCCAAGTATGTTGGGTGAGGCTGATCTAATAAGGGATGATAGGGGCTAGGTGATTGGTGCCTATGCTGAGAACCTATGAATCCAATCTTGTAACTTTGTTGAAGCAACTGCTCCTTTTCAAGGTGTCATATTAGTTTCAAGCAAAGGTATAAAAAAATTAATCCTAGAAGGAGACTAAAAAAATGTGATTGATATGATATGCTCTAAGGTCTTCCCTTGTTGGTCTTATGAATATTTAATTCATGAAATGAAATTAAAGTTGGTTAACTTTGATGAAATCAAAGTCCAACATGTGTATAGAGAATGCAATTGCTTGGTCGATGCTCTCCCCAACCTAAGCACCTAAATTAAAGGCATCCTAACTTGGAATGATTTCTCATCATGCTCTTGGATCATAGCAGGCTTCAAGTAAAAAATGGCACATAGATTAATAATTAAATATATGTTGGAGGATGTTGGTAATGGTCTCCTTAGCACGAGGGGAAGAACTCTCTAAAGAGTTAATAATAATGCTAT
>VDFB02091122.1:0-11314 GCA_007258455.2 Sequoia sempervirens
TAATGAATAAGTGGGACCTACTGCCCCTCGACTACCACCTCATCCTTAGGTGCACTGGAAATCCTTTGGACCCGGCCAACAACCCTAGCTAGATGTCTGATGGGGCAGCCTCTTGAAAGGGTGAAACCGGAACTTGCCCCTCTGCTTATTTGCTGGTTACTTACTACTTCAATCTCATCCTTCTGATGAGGATCATTTGAAAACATATCATCCAACTTTGCGCAAAACTCATCAATTATATTAGTGTACAAGTCCTCGTGGGTCCCACTATTATCTTCTATATGCATAATAGGCCTTGAGGTGTCCTCCTGGCTATTTTCTTGAAAACTTGTAAAGATATCAAGGCCATTACCTTGTACAATAGTGTCATGCTTATGTGCAGCTTGATCTCGTTGTATTTGAGCTATTGCATCAGGTTCATTGGGGTTCTGACATCTGATAACCATGTTATCTTCACTTCCTTGTGAACAGATCGACACCTTATCATTGACATCTTCATTGCTTTGCTGATCAAAACTTGATGGATTTGTTATCTCACATGCATTATCTTCATCATTACTAAAAAATAAAGGAAGTTCTTCAAATAAATTGGTCAAACCTTGAGTTTGGACACCCCCTTTTGTCTCCTCAAGCTGCTACTCCAAATTTTCTCCCTCAAAAGGTGAGTGTTTGGCATCTAATTTTGAAACAAAAGCTTCAAGGTCATCCCAAAACATGTCGTCTTCCTTCTCACTTTCAACTTCTTGTGGAGGAAGACTAATAGTTACTCTGCTACAGCTCCTCTGAGGTATCAAAACATTAGAACTTTGAACTTCTTCCTGTTGCTCTAGAGCTGGTACAGATGTAATCTGAGATGAGATTTCCTTATTATCGACAAAAAATGGTAACTCATTGAGCAAATCAGGGAGAACTTGAAAGCTGTCGGCCATTTCTTGATCTTGAACTTGTGGTTCCTCAAACACAGCCTCCTCTACCTCCTGTAGCAACTGCTCCTGACATTCTTTATCGCTGTACCAACTGGATACTTTGAAAAAATCATAGATATTCTGCTGTTCCAAAGAATGAACTTCCTCTGCACATGCAGCACTCTTTGGCTCAGCCGAGAAAGGAGTGCAATCAGCAGCAACCGCCTGCTCTGCATGTTGCAGCAATTGTTCCTCTAAAAACCTTCCATCATCCTCCACAAAACAAGGTTCTTCTCGTTCAATCTTTCGTTGCTGCAAGCGATATTCCTCCATAGATATATGCAATAAATTCACTCTTCCATCTTCCTCCATGGTGAATGATGAATCATTCCCCGAGTCAATAGGTCTGTCCTCAATAGAGACGAGATAATCAAAATTATTTGGCTGGGAAACTTGTTGGATTTTTGGAGTTTCTTGGAGGAAAGGAGGTCGCTTCCTAATGGACTGGACTTGAGTGCTCAGAGGTTCAGAAAGTTCTAATCTAGATTCTTGCAAAGGTAAAAAATCTCTAAAGCTAGGAATTTTGACTTTAGTAGGGTTAGGAGACGCAACTTTCATAAAACTTGGAAACTTGAATTTATGAACCTCTTCTTGAATAGGATGTTTAGAACTGACAGGAGCTGTTTGGGCTTCCAACTTTTGACACCGAACAAGCAAAAGATTTGTCTGTGCGGCTGCCTCTCTCTCTAAATCCTCCTCAAACTGTGCTCTTTGGGTCTCCAGCTCTTGATCATGAAGATGGGCTTGATAAGCCAGCTCCTGCTGCTACTGATTATACTCATACTGCTTCTTGATCTCTGCGAGCTGATTCATGTAATCAAGCAGCGTGCTTTTTATACTTGCCATCTCCTCTTGCTGATCTATTTGACTCATTTTCCTTTCATAGTTCAACCTTATTTCTCTAAAACTCAAGTCTTCTATCTCTTGGGACTGATTTTTAACATAGGAGGGCTGAGATGAATAATGAGCAGGGGTGGGTGGGTGGCAACTATACTGTGCATGCTAGTTTTGAAAAGCCAGGGAATTGAAACTAGCAGCATGATTATGTGAATGTGGATGATATGGAGATGGGTAAGAAGTATCTTCATGATATGACGGGTGATATGATACATGCCCATGAAATATTGACATATTTATTCATCTAAAGGCTAAAAACGAGCAAAACTTAGAATCTCTAACAGCATACCAGCACTTGATCGTTTTGAAACTAGAAAAGGCTTCTCAGAGTCGCCATGGTGTTTCATGACTATGCCTCCAAAGGATGATAATTCTGAACGGAACAACTGACCCTTCAATATGTGTTCTTTTGTGCGTTGTTCACACTGGATCTGCTTGAAAATCAGAGAACAGAGTCACCAGGTATATTGAAAAGGGCCTCCAAAAGGTTGAATAACTTGCTGCATACACCAAACAGCAACCTTAAAGGATTCAAAATTCTCTGAAATTGATTTTCAGAGTCCCACCGGGCGTGCCAAAAATTGTTATCAATAGTTTTGCACCCTGCTGAATACAATATTCAGCAAACTACTGAAACATGGAAACCTCTTTCAGATGTGGGTGATCTGCATGAAAGAGGAATATCCAGAGTGAGCTGGTTCTCCAAATGATGAATTCTATTCTAAGTGTCTCTTTAGGAAAAAGGATAGGAGGATAGACTGGATCTGAAATCTAACACTAAAATTCTATCATTCTAAAAATAATGATTAACTGTAAGGAAATCCTAATAATAACTCACTCTCACCAACTCTTTAAAATTGAAATCTCACAATCTCACAACACAGGCAGTTCAACAGTGATTTATGCAAAGGTTAAGTTAACACAAGGCATAACCTGAACTAGCATGCAACTCCTGCAAATTTCTTGACAATAGTAAGAAAAGAAAAAGGATCCAACAGATTTGAATCACATAACAAATCAGATTACTATTCCAAGTCATGAAAAGGAAATGAGAAAGGAAAAACTCTGTTGTTTATTGAATGATGGAGTCAAAAACTCTCAGAATCTGAGCACACATAAGTTTACAAGCTCCCCAAATGTGTAAGGCAAGAAACTCTAACTGAATCGCTAAGAATGGAGAGTCGAAAAGACTAAGTCTATCAAAAGAACTCTCAAGGGAAACCCTAACTGAAAGCTCGTAAAAAGCTCCGTGAAAAGGCTTCAAACAAACTCAAAAACTGCCTTAAAAGCAGAAAAAAGCATAATGCTTTTATGATTACACTGTCAAGCCTCTTAAAAATAGGCTAAATATGCTTTAAAAGCACAAAAACACCTTATCTCTCCAAGATAAATCTGGAATCCGACCAAGAGGAAAAGTCAAATAAAAGATCTGCTAAAAATAGCAAGAAAACATAAAGCAATTTATAGAATATCGCTTTTATGATTCTGCTTTACAAGGTGCAAATTTTTTACAGTTTGTCTTATTTTTGCAATTTAAAGATTGGAAATCTTTTGCAAAAATAAAATCTCCTTATTTCTCCATTACAATAATTGATTTTCTCAAAAATCATAAAAACACATTACATAATCTTTCTTTTATCAAAACTTCTCATTGATTTCTCTAAAATCAATAAAACGAATAAAAACCCTAAAATGATCATTAACTTTTAAGGGGAAGGCAAACCCTAAATGATAAGATACATTATTGATTTTCCTTAAATCAATCAAAACAAAACCTAGGGTAAGGCATCCTTCAACCCTTATTTTCCTAAGGCACAAAATATAAGCCTTAAAGACTTAATATCAACCTAGGCATATAGATTTCGGCCTCCCTCTAATATTAAACTTAGACTTTGAAAGAAACACAATACAAAGCCACCATAATCCGAAATAACCCATATGCTTATTGACCAACATGAATATCCTAAACAATTATAGTGTTGGGTCGAATTAGGGTATGAGTAAAAGAAGTCAAACCCTAATTATTTCATTTTGCACTCACTACTTTGGAAAAATCGAGCTCTGCCTGAGGGAGCACGCCGCCAAGCATGGCTAGGGTTCCAACTAGAAACTTCTATTCGAGCCTTCAAACGAGCTTCTTCTTTCTGATTTTATTCACACTCAGCTTACACAACTCGCAGTAAGTGTTATTGATTGTTTTTGTCCTCATCCCTTGAGCTTCAGAAGAAAGTGAAGGCCTCACAGGCTGCGGCCATGGCATGATTATCTGATGCCTTTTTTCTCCTGTGTCTATTTTCTGTGTTCATCTTCTTTTAAGGCTCGAGCACCAGTTTGAGAGCTTGAATCTAGGCCATTGGAAACTCCATGAAGTTCCTTTTGAATGCAGCTGTACGCACTCTCTATAATCTCAGACTGGTAAGCCACCTCTAGCTACTTCATTCTTAGAGACTAAAAGACTCCTTACTTGAAAATTTTTGGCCATGTTCAGGCTGCGCCAAATGTATGTTATAGAGAACGTTATTTGAAGCTTTGGCTCGACCCACAACAAGAAATTTTCCTTCATGCATATTTGATCATATCGCGATAAGGGTATCAAAGGAACTTCAATAAATATGCATTTTTCTCTCTATTTCAACCCACCGATTTTGCATTTGTTTTATATTCTTGTCATTTACTCCAAATTTCACATGGGTTACTCCTATAATTGATTTTCTGTATTTTGAAGCTAACCCTGAAAATGGGTCTTTTGGGATTAATAAAGAAAATTTGAATTTCTTTTCTTCTAAAGCTCGAGATAGCACTGAAATCTGCATATTTTGTAGTTATATTGTTGCTTAATATAAAACCCATATGGGTGTCATAGATTATCATGTTTACTACATTTTGAAAACAAACCCCAATGTGGGTAACTGCTGTTCATCTTTGTTTAACCTCAGAACTGAAAGCACCTATAAGAGTTAACAAAAACTGTATACTTTCATCGAATTCAGTTCATGGGCCTGACCCATCATTCATTACATGTAGTCTTGCATTTCGGCATAAATCCTCAAATGGGTATACCATATTCCAAAGAACAATGTATGCATTTTCTACTAGGGTTTGATGTTTACTTTCAGAAAACCAATATTAGCATTTGATGTTTGCTCTTAGATCTCCCTTCAGAAATGTACACTCATGGTTTAGATCAAAATCAGTGTTAATCTATATTTAGTTATGGGCTCCTTTGAGCATTCAAACTCCTTTTTTTTTTATATTGTGCTTGTGCAAGGCTTTTAGCTGAAGCATTGAAACATAATGAACGGTACCTAGTCTTCTATTCCTAGGCATAACTGACACCTCAAAAACTTCTTCTAGTAACAAAACTGTTTGCTCCTTCTTCAATACTCTGAAAAGATCACTTGCTTGACACTTATAACTCCTTGAAGATATAACAAAAGAATCTCTGCTATGCAATATTTGCTTAAAATATAAAAGATCAGTAAATCCAATGATATTGCAAATTCTGGCTTCCAAAGCATTGAATTTTGTTGTTACCTCTAGCATGGTTCTATACTCATGCATTGTGAAGGGAATGACCTCGTAAATATACTGTATCTATGCTTACTCATTGTAAACATAGCAGTTGTTTCCTTTTGTCCCTCTTGAATTTTAACACAACAACTTTCACTTTTGTAACAAAAAGATACCTTGAATGTTTATCTTTACTTTAACCTCCTTAGCATTCTGTACATCTTGAAAGAAAGCCACTCATTGCATCACTGTTGCTTATTTAAATATGCCTTTAGAAGTATATAAAAACATGATGGAACAACAAGAATTTGTGTGCTTGTTCATACTCATTTGACTCATATACCCAGTTTTCCATTTTGGCATTTATGTCACTTTCTTTGATAGTTGTATGACACCTGAACTTGATTCATAATTGTTTTCCTCTTTTGATAAAAGCATCTGACCTCTTGTCACAGCACTGTCATTGACATGGATCTTGAGAATGATTTGTATTTGTTCATTGCGAAGAAAATGATCTCCATGTTTGTATTCTGCCTGTATTTTAATGTCTTTCTGACACTCCTTAACCTTATCATGGCAAATCCTACCTCTTATTCTTGAACTCCATAGTGAAACCAAGTTGAAACATTGTAACATCATGACCACATGCTGCTCACTAGCTCATATGTATAGCTTAACAACTTAGAACTTATTTTGGAAAGAAAATTACTCTTCCCCTATTATCCTAGAATGATCTCTTTATTACTAAACCCATAATGTTGTATTTACTTTACCATCTGACTAGCGCTAGAAATTCATTCATCAAATGCACTATTTGTGTTTGTATTCTTGAGCAGAATGGTACTCTTCATGCATTTTTATATTTCATTGTACAAACTGCTCTTAAAATTTGTCCTCTTTGATGATGAAAATTAGAACAAAACATTAAGGCATATGTATGCCTGTTCACTATCCGAAAGAGAATTGATGAATTGAAACTTTCTACATGGACATATGTATTAGGATCATCATAGAAAATGAAGTTATTCAGCAATTTTCTAATGCAATGTACTCACCAATTCTTGGTGAACTAAACTCACTGCTCTTCAATTGTAGGTCGTAAAAGCAACCCTCGACGTTATGAATGAACAATTGTTTCTCATGCAGCTTGATGGATTCTCTATTTTATACTTTCAGATGTATTTCATTTCATTCGATGAATATGATGAAATATCTTTAAAATCAGCCCATTTAATGAATAGGGCAAAGATGTCGAAGCCTACCCTGTGGGAGAGCCCTGCTTTTGCTCCACATGCTTGGTTTTTGAATAATGTTTAGCTTCATGACTTTACCTATACCTGCACAAGGAAACAAACAACGTTAGCATAAAAATTGAACCTGTTGATCATGATATTGTTATTTCTCCTTCAGTTCACTTCTTTTATACTGCACTTGATAGGATTTGATTGTTTCAATGCATTGTTAATAGTATGTTGTACTATTGTATGTGCATCATATGAGTTACATCATAGTCGGAGCCACTGACACCCCTCTTTTTCCCTCTTTCAGGTCGACGGAGCTCAAGACAACAAGGTGCACCATTCAAATACAAACATCGAGCAAGCATAATCATGTTGCTTTTATGTGCTTTCCCCTTTCACATCTTCGCAGTGCAATGTAAATCGCTAGAAATACATTGTCTCAGTTATAGTTATATCCATGGCTTGTGTGGATCTGTGATTTCAATTTTGCTTTTCATTTGAAAAGAAAATGCATTTTTGCAATGTTGTAATACTATTCTAATTGTGAAATCAAAAGAAGCCTTGTAAAAAAATATGAATTCTTTTTTGAAATGAATAAAAGTATCTGAAATGCTATTTTGCTTATGTACCAATTCTATATTTCTTTTAATTCTGCAACATTTGAATGGCACTTTGAAAACTCTACCTCCTCTTTAAAAGCATAACTGTTACTCAATGAATAATGATAAAAAACTGTGAAACAACATTTGAACTTAAGTGCAATTCCACCTTATGATAAATAACATTCAGTCGGCTTCACCAATTGAGCCGAGGCGAAAATTTGGTAACAATAATAAAATAAGATTTTTGATATTTTCTAAATTTAACCTTGCAGATTCTACCCAAACTCTCTAGGATCTATTTAGAATCATTCATCCCTCCTAAAATGCAATGGGGAACATTACACCAAAGTATTTTAGAAAATAATGAAACCTTCTATCATGTAGTGAACCCCTCAACCTAGTGAGGAAATTGTCCTACCTATACCAAATTGTAGAGAGGGATCTATTGATTCTTTGGTGTTTTGATAAGAACATTAGTAAATCGATCTTTGTATAGTGTAAAAAATGGTTTATGGATTCAACTGTGTACTAATAATGTGTTCAACAACTTCAAAATTATCCAACAATGATGGAAAATATGGACACAACAACACTATAATTAAAAAATAGATACAATCCTAGGAAAGGGGTAGATTGACATCAAAAGAATTCTCACCTATTTTTTTGAGGATAGTGTATGGGTCATATTGAAGGGGATAAATATTATTGTGTGGTCCTTGAAGTCACTCTTTCTAGAGATGAATCCAAACCTTGTCTCCAACCTAAACTTAATGAGGTGCGTGATGAAAATCATGCATTTCCTTGTACTTTTAGTTAGTGTGTTGAAGTCTATAATGAACTTCCTATTGGATATCGTAGATATTTTCTAAAAACCTAGATGCTTTATCGACCTCCTCAACATGCAATGATGCCTCATCAAACATCATAGGTAGGGCTATATCAATTAGAGAAAATAATTAATACCAAAGACAAAATTTAAACAAACTATACTTTGTGGAGCTATAAATGTGTAGTTGTAGTTATGCTGTGTATAGGATAGACTCCCATCCCATGCACAAATATTCTTTGAATGATAAATTTATAGAATGTGAATGATCATGCAATTCACCACCTTATTTTACCCATATGTTTGTAATTGGAATGATTTAGACTTTTTTAACTTGGTGTCCACCAATGTGGTCCATAGTGATGGTCATAAGTTGTCAAGGATCTTTCTAGATCTTGGTCAAAGATAATAATATGTGGCAAACCAAAATGGAATCAAACATTCATGAAGACAATATTTTAATTTTCTTCTACAAAGACCCCTTTCTTACAAGCTACCATGGTGGCCATTTTTTAGAATCTATCTACCACTATGTACACATGATCTAAGAATTAATGGGAAAAGATTCTTCAAGAAAAAACCAAAGAAGACATATTTCAACATCATTGGAGGCATACATTTAGCAACCACAAGACATCATTATTAATATTAATGAGGACCCATAAAGCGCAATTAGTGGAGTCATATCCATGAGCCACCATGTGTGATTTCCACAAAATAAAACTGAAAGTGGTAAGTATCCTCAACTATGCTCATGATTGCTATATAAAATATGACTTTTTAGCCAAATGACACAATGACTTACAAAATATATAAAACCTATAATGTTTAACTTGCAAATAAAATAAATCAAGGCTGACAAATTCTTCAAAAATACCACATGATGTATTTAATTCTAGGATTAGTTAGATCCCTAAAATTTTGTGAATTCATAAAATTCATGGAATATGGGAGTCAAGGATTATTTTGTCATAATTGAGATCATCAAGAGATCCATAAAGATTATTCAAAAAATATCATGTGTTAATAAATTTGGAGAATGAAACCCAACAAATGCCTTCTTATTTTCTAGGAGAAACATTCTCTCCTCTATCTCATGAATTAAACTATAGGAATAGTGACGAGTAGGAGGAGAGGGTGGTCAAATATCTAGCTTTGAAAATACAATTTTAACAACAATTGGTGTTATATTGAAATGAGGTTTAGTGACTACTTGTGGTGACTCCTTTCTGGATTGAGAATCAACAACCTCACTTACCTTAATAGGCATTGAAATGTGTGGTCTAACAATTAGAAATTATAGACCAATATATTCAGTGCTAGGATTTTGAGCATTTTTTTGTTACATGCACTAGTTTTCCCATCCCATTTTTCAAGAGGATCCCCAAAATAATGCTTGTGTGAACAGTTGGGATGATGAGTAACTAGGGGTCAATCTTATATTTATGCTTTGAAGATTGGCATTGGTAACATGCATTTGGTAGGTTGAGATACATGACCCATTGGGGGAAACTTTGAGTTCATATATGGACTTCAATGGACTCCTTTAGATCATTGGATAAGTCAGCCTACATATAGACCCTTTTATGAGGGTGAGTAAAAAATAAATTCTTTTTATGAACATGAACCTCATGCTCTAAAGAGGTTTTTATACGGTCTAAGAAGGGCCAGAGTGCAATACAATACTAGGGAACTCAACTCAAACTAGGACTTGGAGAGAGTATTCCTCATAAATGATGAAGTTTTGAGTCCATAGGGACAATTGGCAAGGAAGACCAAATGTACCAAGGGACATGCTAAAAAGGCATTATTAAACTTTAATTTAGAAAAATAAAATAAAATTCCCTAGTAAGAATTTGAATAGCCTCTATGCAAATCCATGAGGGACCCAAGTAGAGTTGACCTAGTTTCAAAGCATGCTTCCAAAGGGAATTCAACCCATAAAGTACCCTAATAAAGGTATAAATTTCAAGGAATTTTAAGGCATTCTAAAAACCATGAATAGGAAAAATAACATGAATAATTGGAGAGTTGCCTCATAGACCACCTTCAATATGAACTTCCAAGGTAATTTTAGAGCCATATTTCCAAGTGTCAAGCTAGTGACCCCAACATGAAATATGGGGCCACTTTGTCAAGAAACCATTTAAAAGAAAAAAAACTATTTGAAGGTGAGGGAATAAAGATCACACTATAAATGTGAAAATATCCTACTCCAAACAATAGTATGATGCAAGGATAGCAATGACAATAGAGTAATAAGAACAGAACATACAAACCAAGCCAAACAAAATCTAGTAGAGAGCTCCACAAAGAAATTAACATAATAATAATAATAAAATATTAGTTACTTGTGGTAATTTGCATTAGGCTCAAATTTTATTTTTTAATTTTGTTTAAAAAGAATTATCTCTATCATTTATTTATTTTATTCTTTTAAATCAGATTTTTTTACTATATTTTTATTAAAGAGTGGTAGCTTTTCATATTGTAAAATTTCACTACAAATAAAAACTTTCCATTTTTTCTTAGAATTAGAAAATTAACTCGAATGTTTAGTGCATAAATATTTTTTGATAGTTTTTTATTTGATATTTTACTTATTAAAATTTAAATTAATACTTAAAAAAATTGAAACTATATTGCTACATAACACATTTCTCTTTGGTATATATATCAAAATTAATTTCTTTTTTTTTATTATTGGAAATGGGGTATCCATGTGAAATGTAGTGCTTTTTTTGAGATTTTTCTAATAATGTTTTTTATTTTTTCTAGTGTCTTGGATATGGATAACTATTTTTTCATAATGAACCTACATTGATTATAAAATAAGAATAAAATATAATTTAAAAATGTATAATACATATTATAATTTCTAGAAAGCTAACACTAAGGAATACATACAAATATAATTTCCAAATGTCTTCATTTGATTTCCAAAGAGGTGAAGAAAATAATATGTTTTCTCAGCATTTCATTAAGTGTGCAAGAGACTATATTGCGAGTTTGATTTAAGCCTAGTATTTCTATCCAAGGGAGGCAATCTAATCCCATTCAATCAAAACCCCTTAGATGGAACTCTTCTAGGCTTAAATCGATGCTCTTTCTAAAATACATGACTCGTCACGAGAAATCAATATATCCCATAAATTGAGACACACTATTTTTGGGGGATCACTTACACTGACTAATTGTATGCCTACCCCCACTTCATTTTAGTTAGTTTATCACACTATCCTATCAGTTACATGCAGCACCTAGAGTTAATGA
>VDFB02091123.1:0-25231 GCA_007258455.2 Sequoia sempervirens
CATAGAGTAAAGATAACTCTTTTTTATTTAAATTCCAAATAAGTAACTATCTTCAAGAGTAACTACTGAACAACCAAACTGAAAAGATTTTGACTGAAGTTAACAAAGCTTCTTACAATTCAAATCTTCATCTTGTACCCAGCAAGATTATTAGCCAAAGTGAAATTAATTTGCCAAAACCAGAGCCGTTTCACCCAACTAAGAGCTGTCCTCAACACTGTAGAAAATAACTTTTAATGAGCACAAATATCATTTAGAAACTAATTTTTGATAACCCAAATGCCCATTCGATTGTTCCAGAAAACCCTGAATTTCAAACTTGAATTTCTAAAAAACCATGATCAGAAAACAACAAATTTTGCAATGAATAAGGAGAATACAAAGTATAACTGATAGAATCTCAAAGACCACAAATACCCACAATCTGAAATGTATGAGATCATTTCACAATGAAACTGCCAAAGAAACTTAAAAAGCATGACTGCCCCACCACTGTAAATCATAACCTCTAATGCATGAATAACAATACTCTATCAGGGCATAATTTTCCACATTAGTAACTGAGATGCAGAGAGCTGTTCTAAAAATGGTGATAATAAACCTTCATAGCAAAGACAAAAACCTTATCACCACCGAATGCCAAGAATAAAAAACATTTTCCAAATACCCATAATGCAATCAGGAATATATTTCTTACAAAGTTAATTAAGAGCCCTTTTTTTCTTTTTCAAGATTCATCCAAAATCAATGACTATCATATCAAATGATGAAAGTGTTACTAGTATGTGTAGAATGAAACACATAAATACTAGTCCAATCTGCAACTCCAATGACTCCATTCGTAGCCACATTCTTCATAACAAAAACACTTGGTGATTTCTTCTTGACAAAAATGTTACAACTAGTTGGGAAAAAGATTAACAACAAAGAATTCAAAGAACACAGCAGATAGACTTTCTCCAGGGTAGTGCTAATTAGGATTCCATACCCTTGCAAAGAGATAGCATAATGAAAATGTGTTTTTCCTTATTCTTTTTCCAAAAGTAAAAACATTCGATGACTTTGCTAAAGAATAATGGAATTTGAAGTCCACAATAAAGTTGCAAACTAAAAATGAACCACATAAACGTTGTTTGAGTTCGCTATCCAAAGAAGGCCGGCCAAGTTATTACCTTTCAATCATGCACTTAATACTTACAAAGTGACTTTCAACTTTATTTTGACAAAGAAACTCATAATGCCGACATAAGTACAAGGAGAATGATGAATGTCGATGACTTTGCGCAAAGTCAATTTTCAAATGCAATGAGGCTTGAACTCATTGTAAATTAAACATTTAAGTATGAAGCCCAAAAGCTCATTACCATGTCTGATAAATGTGACAAGATACTTTTAGTGCATAAGCAATGCAGATGCATATACCAATATGAAGTGTTACTCAAATAATTTTACTCATGTAAAGAGATCATAGCAATGAAGCCAGATAGTGCAATCATATGATAATGACCGAATTTTCCAATGAAGCAAGTAAGCTAAAAACCATGTGAAGGAATATATGCAACTATAGTGTTATAATATGAACTAGATAGTTTATACCTTTATATTTAAAAAAAATGAACCTTCACCTTGAACTGAACCACACAAACACCTGAAAATGTAATCTAGTGAATGCCACTTGTCTGCACATGGAACTCGAGGCATCAGTATACAACAAACTAAATCAACTAAGAAGACACATAAGGTTGTCCATGAATAAGTGCAGAATATCAAAACCAATTGAAGCCATCTGAATGCAAACCAATGCCAATGTCATCATAGAAGTACGAGAATAAAGCATAAGGATCCAAACTGAGACTGATCACCAAAGAGAACCAAATAAAAGGGATTTTGTCATCAAGGACAAACTATAAACACAACAGAGATCCAACAAACTCCACCATTGTCCTTGATGAAAAAACACAAATGACTCTCCCCTTTTTGCCTCAATGACAAAGGATAGAAAGAGAAGAATGTGCAATGCCAGGAAACACAACTGAGAAGCCAGCCAAAAGTATCATGAGAAACAGCTGCAAAAAAAGAGTAACAGTGTAGCAACCAAGATTGTAGGAGAGTTGTAAGTGAATCAAAACATATAACATGCTCCCCCTAAGCTGAATCTTGGTGAATTAGTGAAGTAATGATTGAGAGATAGCTCCCAATCAAAGTCTCAGCCTTTCAAATAACTCTTTTGCTAAGGGCTTAGTAAAAATGTCAGCCAACTAATCTTGTGAACCAACAAATTGTAAGCAGACATCATTAGCCAGTACCTTTTCTCAAAGAAAGTGAAACTTGATAGCAATATGTTTAGTGCGAGAGTGCATAACAAGATTTTTTGATATATTTATCACACTAGTGTTATCACAGAGAATAGAAACAAGTTTAGGAACTTCTATACCCATATCAAATAGAGTTTGACTCATCCAAAGAACCCCAGGCCACGACATGGAAATTAAGCGGCAATGTATTACCTTCACAGCGGTAGAGAGAAACATATTCTTGTTTCTTGTTTGTGCCATGCCACTAAACAATCACCAAGAAAGAATGCGGCCACCACTAGTGCTTTCCTATCATCAAGCAACCAACCCGGTCGGCATCAATATAAGCAATTAAAGAAAAATCATTGCTTCACAGGATACCAAAAGACCATAATCAAGAGTGCCCTAAATGTATTTAAAGATTCGTTTAACAATAGTAACATGAGATTCCTTGGGTGATGCCTGAAACTATGCAATTGTGCAAACTGCCTGCATTATGTCTAGTCTAGAGGTAGTTAAATATAATAGACTGCCAATCATTTATCTATATTCAAATTGATTTGCATCAGGAGAATCATCAACCTTAGTAAGTTTGCATCGATGTCATTGAATTGGTGCTAAGCTGATGGCATTCATCCATTTTAAATTTCTTAAGCATCTCTCTAGCATATTTGGTTTGAGAAAGAAATATTCCATTCTCACATTGAGAGATTTGAAGACCCAGAAAGAAATTTAATTCTCCTAACATTTACATTTCAAACTCATATTCCATTAGCTGAGAGTTCTTACTCAAAGTAACATTATTGCAGCCAAAGATAGTGTCATCAATATAAATTTCAACAACCAAAATATCAAAACCTTCAGTTTTAACATAAAGATTACTGTCCACACCTCCTCTAAACAAAGCCATTAGAAATTAAATGACTGTCCAGCCTAAAGTACCAAGCTCTAGGTGCTTTTTTTAAGCCATAGAGAGCCTTTTCAACCTAAAAACATGGTTAGGCGTATCTTTGCATATAAATCCTTCAGGCTATTCAACATAGACCTCTTCATCTAAATAGCCATTCAAAAAAGTAGTTTTGACATCCATTTGATAAACAGTAAAGTTTTTGTAAACATAATAAGCCAAGAATATTCTAATAGATTCTAGTCTAGCAACAGGTGCAGAGGTTTCACCAAATTCAATACCTTCTTGTTGAGCATAGCCTTTGTAGACAAATCTTGCTTTATTGCGAACAACATTGCCATTTTCATCAAGCTTATTTCTGTAAATCCATTTGCCTCCAATGACATTCTTGTCATCTGGTCTTAAGACTAACTCCCAAGTCTATTTTTTCTCAATTTGATCAATTTCCTCCTACATAGCATTAAGCCAACGTGAGTTTCTGAGAGCTTTGTTAAAAATTTTAGGCTCAAACTGAGTAACTAGATAGAAAGCTATTTGTGCCTTTTCATCATATTATGTAGCCTTTCTTCTAGTTTGAACTCTTGCATTTTTATCCCTAATAATTTGATCTTTGGGGTGATATTTAGCTAGAGTTTTCAAAGGAGCTTTTGATGCAACCTTTTCAGGACTTTCTTTTTCATTTTTAGGGCTTGTTGATTCAGCAATAGACTTTGTTGTTCAACTTCTTTTGAATTTGATTCAAGTTCAAGTCGTTCTTCCTCATTATCCTACAAAGTGTCAGCATCTAAATGTAATCTTTCATCAAAATTTACATTCACAACTTCAACAATCTTGTTAAGCATTATGTTAAGACATTTATAAGCTTTGCTATGAGTTAAGTATCCCAAAAAGATACCCTCATCGCACTTTGATTGAACGTTGCCAAGGTTATCATCATCTTTCTTGATAAAACACTTACTTCAAAAAAATTTAAAGTATTTGACAGAAGCAATTTTTCCATACCAAAGTTCATAAGAGTGTGTTTTAGATTTCACCCTAAGCTACACTCTATTCAAAATGTATACATCACGTATGGAAACGGCTTCTTTGCAATACATATCGGTTTCTTTCCAGCTTCATCTAGCATGGTTCTAGCCATTTTGCACTACAGGTTATATTCTTGCTGTTCAAACTACGCCATTTTGTTGAGGTGTTTTTGTTGCAGCATATTGTCTTTTAATGCCGTGTTGTTCATAGTAATTAATAAACTCTTGAGAAGTGAACTCACCTCCTTTGTCAGATCGCAGACATTTAAGTTTCAAATCAGATTCCTTCTCAACCAATTTACGAAGATTTTAAACCTTTCAAATGCTTCTAATTTGTGCTTAAGAAATGTGACCCAAACCCATTGTAAATCATCCCACCATGACATAAAGTACCTTTCACCATTAGACCTTGTTAAGTTGGTCACATCAAATGCGGTATGCACAAGCTGTAAAGGTTTTGAAGAAGAATGTTCTTTTGTTTTGAAGATGATTTTAGTCTGTTTACCACTTAAACATTCTTTGCACACAGAGTTTTCTGGCTTTCTAAGAACTGGTAGACCTCTAACATTCTAATTTTTACTGATTCTAACCAGATTTTCAAAGTTTATGTGTCCTAATCTTTTATGCCATAACCAAATCTCTTCAATTTGGCCCATTAAACACATACCTTGATTATTGTCATTGCTTGATGTGTTGAGAAGATTGTACACATTTCCTTTTGTCCTCCTTCCAGCTGCAACAACCTTTCCAAGCTTGTTCTTAATCTCACATCCCTATGAATTGAAAAGAACATGATAACCACTAATGCAGTGATTTGAGATAACACTTAGAAGATTGTGCTTGAGACCTTCCACATAGTACACATTATAGATAGGAGTGTCTTCATTCAAAAGAAGTGAACCTCTACCTTTAATTTGAATACCAGAGTTATCACCAAACTTAACATATCCACCTACATAATCTTCAAGATTTATAAACTTATCCTTGTCGCCAGTCATATGGTTAGAAAATCCATTGTCCAGGACCAATAAGTCCTTTTTCTGGGAATGAAAAGCAGTTTGAACCAACATAGTTTGCTCAATGTTGTTAATAGTCTTAGGTTTCCAAACCTTTTTAATTTTCTGCTGTTTCAATTGCAGATTAGTTCTGCACTGTTTGACATAATGTCCCAAAGCATTGCATTTAAACCATCTGATATGTCTATCAAAACCATAGTGTTTCCTAAGACCAAACTTGGGTATTATAGGATTCATAAGCCTGCAAGTGCTCACCTTATGGCCAAATTTTTTGCAGAAAAAACAATAACCATAGAAGAAGGGATTGTATCTATAAGATGATCTATTACCTTTCAAGGGCTGATCATGATTCTTACCAAAATCAGAGTGATTTGGACCTGAACGCATGATTTCAGAAGAGGAGTTTTGTTTTGCATTATCAATTGAACATTCACCCCTTTCAAAACCAATACCGGTTTTGTCTTTATACAACTTCTGCTTGCTGAGCATCTCATTAAGTTTTAAAGTAATTTCATATTTCTCAATTTCCTTTCTAAGATAGACAACTTCTTGTTCCAGTTTTTGAATTTCTTGATCTTTGTAGCTTACAGTCACTTGAAGACAGTCCTCAACTCTTTTAGCTTCTTCAAGTTGAGTTTTCAGAGAGACCATTTCTTGATCTGGTTTATGTTCTTGAGCAAGAACTTGTTTTTTGAGTTTCTGACCTCTTGTAAAGCACATTTCAGCTCACTTTCAAGATCTACTTCACCTTCATCAATGTCAATGGTGTTTGAATCATTTTGTTGAGTAATTTCAGCCATGAACAAAGTTTCATCTTCTTCAATTGATGAATCTTCAGAATCAATATCAGATTCATCCTTACTAAACAGACTTTTCTTCTTTTTGAAATTGAAGTTTCATTTAGGTTTGAAGGCCTTCTTCTTGGAGTTGTTTTAGGTTGTCTGGTTGTCACATATTTGATCATCGCGGGACACTTTGCAGCAAAGTGACCTATTTTTCCACAGTTAAAAAATTTAAAGGGAAAATTTCCCTTATATTTTCCCAATCCCTTTTTAAGTCTTCTAACAAAATGCGATTCTTTAGAATCAGACAACTCTGATTCATTGACTTCAAATTTTTATTTCTTTTCAATGTTAAAGGTAGTTTCTTTTCCCGTTGAATTGTTTTTGCTAGTTCTCATTTTCGCCAAAGTAGAAGGTATTCCTTGGTGTCTAAGAGTAAGCTTATCAAAGTGTTTCTTTTCTTCTAGGGCTGAAACCTTAGATTCAAATTTGGATAGTAAGCTTCTAACAACCTTTGTGACCACATCAAATTCATTAACCTCTTGACCTAGACCTTTTCATTGCATTGACAACTTCATCAACTCTTAGGAAATGTTCAACCACTTTTCATCATCCTTCATTTCATCTCCTCAAGCTGATGTTTTGAGAGTGTGAAAATGATTTTTGGCAGGTTTGACTTTCTCATTCCCTTGATATATAGTTTCAAGTTTTCCGATTTCATGGCCAGTTCTTGATGCATGACTTTTAATGAACACATCTTTAGTTAACCCACACAAGATGGCATGTAGCTCGGCATTTTGTTTCATACCTCTTTTCAAGCGGCATCGGTGGGAATAGAAATTTTGAGTTTACCTCATTAAAACAATGCTCCAAACATCAACGTCAAAAGAAATAAGAAAATCTTCCATTTTGATTTTCCAGAACACATAATCTATTCCATCAAATAATAGAGCTCTGGTTATAGAGGCATCGTCTTGAGAATGTGCCATTAAAAAAAAACTCCAAGACCAAGATCAATCCAAGGTAATTAAACCAATCAGAGGACCCTATGCTCTGATACCAATTGTTGGAGTTAAAATGACGAGAGGGTGAATCAATGTCAAAATAGATTTGAACAATTCGCATAAAAATAAACCATAGCTCAGATTTTATCTCAATATTAAAATGATTAATGCATTCATAAGTTGAATGTAATCATTCAGAACCAGAATTGAGAAATGTAATAAGCAATCAATGAACAAAGCATTAAACAACTCAGTAAAGCAGTGAGATTACAACAGTACAAGAGACACAAGATTTTTCTGAGTGGAAAACCCTCCTGGGGTATAAAAACCACTCTCGAAATGCCTTCCAGGCTTAATCTTTTAATCAACTGTTCACAATGCCTTATAGGCTGATTTTTGAGCACCCACTCAAGGAGCACCAACCCCTCATTTAGAGATATCTATCTCAAGGAGTACCAACCCCTCAAATTATGTTTTGAACAACAATAATAACTCAAAGGATTTCTTTGTTTTTAGTTAAGCACATATTTCTCTGTTTTCTCGTCTACAGAATACCCTAAGGATTCAATAATTGAATCCTTAAAATACTATATAGAGAAGAAATTTACAATGTCTCTGCCTCTTGTTATTCAAATTTTATTGCAGAGTTTATCCATACATTTTCATACAGCCAAGGAATGATAATCTCATAATTACAACAACAACACAAAAAAGAGATTTTTACTTCTATTTATACATATTTTTAGGTATTAAGACTTCAATGAATTTCGTGGTCAAAGGAGCATGGAGTAAAGATAACTCTTTTTTATTTAAATGCCAGATAAGTAATTGTCTTCAAGAGTAACGACTGAACAACCAAACTGAAAAGATTTTGACTGAAGTTAACAAAGCTTTTTACAATTGAAATCTTCATCTTGTACCCAACAAGATTATTAGCCAAAGTGAAATTAATGTGCCAAAACAAGAGCTATTTCACCTAGCTAAGAGCCGTCCTCAACACTGCAGAAAATAACTTTTAATGAGCACAAATATCATTTAGAAACTAATTTTTGATAACCCAAATGCACATTCAATTGTTCCAGAAAACCTTGAATTTCAAACTTGAATTTCTGAAAAGCCATGATTAGAAAACAACAAATTCTGCAATGAATAAGGAGAATAAAAAGTATAACTGATAGAATCTCAAAGACCACAAATACCCACAATCTGAAACGTATGAGATCATTTCACAATGAAACTACCAAAGAAACTTAAAAAGCACGACTGCCCACCACTGTAAATCATAACCTCTAATGCATGAATAACAATACTCTGTCAGGGCATCATTTGCCACATTAGTAACCAAGATGCAGAGAGAAGTTCTAAAAATGATGATAATAAACCTTCATAGCAAAGACAAAAGTCTTATCTCCACCGAATGCCAAGAATAAACAACATTTTCCAAATACCCATAATGCAATTAGGAAAACATTTCTGACAAAGTTAATTAAGAGCCCGTTTTTTTCTTTTTCATGATTCATGCAAAATCAATGACTATCATATCAAATGATGAAAGTGTTACTAGCATGTGCAACATGAAACGCATAAATACCAGTCAAATCTGCAACTCCAATGACTCCATTCACAGCCACATTCTTCATAACAAAAACACTTGGTGATTTCTTCCTAACAGAGACATTACAGCCAGTTGGGAAAAAGATTAGCAGCAAAGAATTCAAAGAAGAACACAGCAGATAGACTTTCTCCAGGACAGCGTTGATTAGGGTTCCATACCCTTGCAAAGAGATAGCATAATGAAAATGCATTTTTCCTTATTCTTTTTCCAAAATTCAAAACATTCGATGACTTTGCTGAAGAATAATGAGATTTGAAGTCCACAATAAAATCACAAACTAATAATGAACCACATAAACGTTGTTTGAGTTTGCTGTCCAAAGAAGGCCGACCAAGTTATTACCTTTCAATCATGTAGTTAATACTTACAAAGTGACTTTCAACTTTATTTTGACATTTGAAGAAACTCATAATGCCGACATAAGCACAAGGAGAATGATGACTGTCGATGACTTTACCCAAAGTCAATTTTCAAATGCAATGAGGCCCGAACTCATTGTAAGTTAAACATTTAAGTATGAAGCCCAAAATCTCATTATCATCTCTAATAAATGTGACAAGATACCTTTAGTGCATAAGCAATGCAGATGCATGTACCAATATGAAGTGTTACTCAAATGATTTTCCTCATGTAAAGAGATCATAGCAACGAAATCAGATAGTGCAATCATATGATAATGACTGAATTTTCCAATGAAGCAAGTAAGCTGAAAACCATGTGAAGGAATATATGCAACTATAGTGTTATACTATGAACCAGATAATTTATACCTTCACATTTAAAAAAAATGAACCTTCACCTTGAACTGAACCACACAAACACCTAAAAATGTAATCCAGTGAATGCCACCTGTCTGCACATGGAACTCAAGGCATCAGTACACAACAAACTAAATCAACTGAGAAGACACATAAGGTTTTCCATGAATAAGTGTAGAATATCAAAACCAATTGAAGCCATCTGAATGTAAACCAATGCCAATGTCATCAAAGAAGTGCCATAATAAAGCATAAGGATCCAAATTGAGACTGGTCATCAAAGAGAACCAACTGAAAGTGATTTTGTCATCAAGGACAAACCATAAACACAACTGAGATCAATATATACATTCTTCTTCCTTTGAGTTCTTAAACTGTGGGAAGAGTTCTATTGTTTGGTCTAAGAAATATTTGACACTAACAGATACACACATTGTTTCCAGAAGCAAGGAATGTGTTGGTAGTCACAACATAATGGAAAATGGGCATGAGTAGGTTTTATAGGGAACAACTCACAAAATACATACCTAAAGGCAGAGACATAACAATTCCATATACATGCAACAAATGATAAAACTAAAACAACTTGGTATTGAAATGTTCCATCATAAACCAAAAATTTAAAAGTTTAAGAAAAAATTCAAAATACTAGATGTAAGTTTGTTTGTTGTATTAGAAAAAGTTTATCACTAACAAGATGCAATTTTGGTGAGAAACAAAGGTTTTTTGACCAACGTATCTATCATGAAGGAAATTGTGTTTTTGACAATTTGGCCAACTTTTGTCTTCAGGTTGAAAGTTGGACCCATTGGAAGGATGGCAAAGATCTTCCAACCCTTGTGGCTACCATTATTAATGATGGGATCAATCAATAACTTTAATAGTTATTTGAATATGGTTAACTCGGTCGGCACTGAGATTCTCAATTTGGAAGCTCGTCATGGCCTATCATCATAAGAATTTATGACTTAATTAAAGGGATGTGTGGTAAAATCATATGAATGAATGTAGAGCTCATATAATTCATTTCAAACCCTCTAGCAATATTGTAAGGAATAATGATGGGTTTGAGGTTGACGACAACAAGATTATTGCCATTATGATCTTTAGTTGAATGAACTCGTGTTATGGGTGTTTTATTGGCAATAAAGAAGTCACTCTATGTTATTTTTAACTCTTGCTTCCAAGTTTCTAAAGTGCATAGAGAGAGAAAAATGGTGAGCAATGTTGAAGAATTGAAGCTACTTCATCCACCAACTCGGTGAACAATAATAAAATCTAGAATATTTTTTATGTAGGTGGGATATCCCCCTATATCTAGGCCATGAAATGTTATGATGAAGCTCTTACAATCCAATTTGTTAACTTATGGAATACTTCTTAGGTTGTCATTGGTGGAATTTGGTTTACTTTATTAGAGAGCATGATTGGTCAAGCTATGGACCTTAGTTGTAAAGGCGGGAAAGTATAGGGCCTAGGGAAATAAAATAGAAGGAATTTATTGATTCCTTTTTAAAGGAAGGAGAATCCTTGGTGCGAAATCAAAATGGGTATGAGAGGGTGGCTCTTCCTTTGCTATGGCTCACGATGAGTTGGTATTTAATTATGGCCCATGATGAGTTGGTATTTAATCAAATAATTTACCTTGGAAGGTAGATTTTCTATAGCTCATGGTTACCACTTTCCTTTGTAGGACTATCTTAGACATAAAGGCTTGGCTAATTATCCTTTTTTTTGTTCTCTTTGTTGTAGAATTGTATTCCAAATGGTACGTCCCCACCTCTCCATCAAGGTTAATTATCCTTTTTTTTTCTTTACCAATATAACCTCAATCTTACTCTTAGTAACATTCCCCAAGCTGATACCTCGTTTTCCTCTTTGCAAGCCCTAGTAAAGAACCCCTACTCTAACCCTAGAGGCAAAACTTTGAACTCATCTCTCCCTTTTCCTAGTACTAAGGGTAAGAGGAAATTTTATTTTATTGGTTTTGTTCTTAGTGCCTTTAACTCTCCCACTATGGATGCTATTGAAATTGACAGAGAGGACCCTATTCCTAGCACCCCTGTTCATAATACCAAGGGGGATAAGGGAAATAAGAAGAATGTGGACTTGTCAAAGCAAATCTTGCTTTCTCTAAAGAAGAATGATGGTAGCAAGGGGCCTCTCTCCAAAGGTTGTAAGAAAAGTGTTAAGATTAAATCTCTCTACTAATATATTGACATGAAATTCTTGCCACATACTCTTAAGGGGAAAGATGATAATCTAGAAGAGGTTTATGCTAGGCCTACTTGTGGGGAAAGGTGGTGTGGTAGGTTGGCCAAGGTTTCTAATGTTGCTAAAGGTGGAAGAGACCCAGTCAATAAAGATGATGCTCAAGATGGTTCAAAATGTACAAGAGATTACCTCAAACTCAGTTTCCTCCTACCAAAGCTTTGATGATGATTTATTTGAGGATGATGGGGATTCTGAATACCCTGTTGAGGATCTAGAGGACAATGTCTCTCTCTCCCCTGATAAAACTATTGGAGAAGATGTGGAGGAAAATGAAGAATGGAAAAGGGACAATGAATCCTTTGGAGATTACATAAGGGAGGAAGTGTCCAATGAATTTAATGGCAATGATAATTTGACTAATATGACTAGTAAGATAGAATACCTGCTCTCTAGAATGAGTAATCTAGAAGAGTTGGTGGGGAACAACAAGATATATGACAATTGCAATGATATGTGGGATAGTATATGCTTGACATTATAAAAAATGCTCCAAAATAAGATTGAAGAAGACTTGCAAGAAAAAGATGAAGAAGACGAATACTTAGATTGACACGAGTGCTACAAAATGGGAGGTTAGGCTTAACACTATGCATAAAGATTGGGAAGCCCTAGTTTCTCATTACAAGGTTTGAATCTAGTGTTATGCTCTACTTTGGTGGCTTAGTGCTATTTATGTGCTATCCTAGTGTTGTGTTTGTCAGTTTTTATTGTCGTCCAATCTAGTCTAGTCTTTCTAGTCAATGTTTTTTGGTTTTCTTGTTGTTTAGTGCTATATTCTTTGATAATCAAAAACTTAGAATAATACAAATTGAATGGTTACCTTGATCATTTTGATATTTTGGTAGTTATTCATACTTAATTACTTATGGGTGGGGATTTCTAAATACTAGATTATTTGAGAATTAAATACAATATCATTTTGCATATGATTTTTAAATATATATTTAAATCACCTTGGAAGCAAGGTGGGCTGTTAAAATAGGTGTTATTGTGTCTCTTGGTATTCTCTCTTATTTTAACTTTAGGAAGTCACGATAAAATAATTTTCTACATATTTTTTTTGCTATTGTGAAGTTTATTAATAGAAAAAATGAATTACCAAGGTGATCAAATATTGCCTTTTCTTGAACATATGAGGAATATAAACAATAATATATCTTTTTCAAGTTTGTATAATGTTGAATTGTTTTAGTTGCTAATGATACTTAGAAATATTTAAGTATTCCATCTCTCATTGTTTTATTTTTTATTCAAGGGGTAAACGCTTTTGATTGAAGCTATGAACCGGATACAACCATTCAACAATAACACCGCAACGGGGTTTGAACCTTGGTGGCAAGAACAACAATGCCACCTATAAACCATCACACCATGCCAATACCGGCATTCCATCTCTCATTATTATTTGAGTAATTATTCTATATTAATATTTTTTATTAAATGGTAAAAAGGGGTTTTGAAAGGCCTCCAAACCTTTAAACAATATCACAAATCAAATGAAACATTTTAAGTCTAGAGCAAGTAACAAAAAGTAGAAACAAAGTTGAAGCCAACTATAGGTCAAACACATATAAAAAATAACCAACACAATAGTAGTCAACAACCCCTAGACAAAAAAAAAGCCAAAAATAGGTCGAGCTTAAAATAATCATTGCTATTATGGCATCTCGCTCTTCAGCCGTAAAATTGATGCAATCCTCAATTAGGTATAGGTTTGTATTCTTTTTCTTTAATAACTTTACCTTTCTCTTGAGACTTGGACCTTTTGTTGTTTCTAGTCTCATTGTACTTGTCTTTCTTAACTTTGAATCCATAATTTAGCATAATAATGTTAGCCACAAAGTTTTGAATGGTCATTTTGCTCAATGGGATAATCTTTTCTAGATTCTTATTCAAAGATTTTTTTCAACTTCAACTTTGTTCAATGTCTCCTCCATCTTTGAAATCTTCTCTTTAAGGTCACTTTCCTTGTGTTGTAAATGATTACCCATGTTGTCAATACATTATTGAATGCTTCTCTCATTTTTCCTTAATTCACCATTATACTTAAGAATTCACTTCATAATAACCTTGTGGAGGCTTATGTCATTTTCAATGGAGAATATTTTGGTTTGAGAGTCTAGGGGATTAGAATAACTGACCTTTTTTTTTTTAATTCCAATACACCCATTTTGCATTATGTGTTTTTCTTCTCTAGCTTTTTTCTTCTCACCCATCTTTCCCTTACCTTTCCTAACTCTATGGATGTCATCTGAGGCTTCGTAAGAGGTAGAGAACCAACCCAATTAATAGGAATCAAAATCTACATTGATGGGTAGGCCTGTATTCCCAACCTTCTTTTTTTGGGATGCCCTCATCACCCTTTTCACAATTAAAGGGATATCTCCTAAGGTTTATTCTTTGGAAGATTTAGGGCTTTTGGTAGGGCATTTCTTAGTCTTGACAAGGGGGTTGAGACATAGTCATTTCCAAAGTAGGACCAACCTCATCTTAAACCATCCTTGAGGTGAAAGGAGGACCATAATATGAATTTTAACATGGGTGAAAATAAGGAAAATGAGCACTTGGTGGATCAAAATAATAGTTTTTTAATCTTGCAATTCCAAGACAAAATTTTCCAAGTACACAAGGAAGAATTAGATACTAATAAGCTTCTTATGTCAAAAATGGTTTAATAAAACCAAGTGATAAGATAATGCACACTTGTGATGGCCTTCCAGATAGTGTACCTCATAACTTGATGCATGACTTCATTCCAAGGCTTGGGAATAGAATCACAAAGGAAGGCACCCAAATTTAATGAGTTTCTCTTCCCTAGACACATAAGTTGACATTTCCTCTTACCTATCACTTTTTCTTTTATATAATTTGTTCCCCTCAATGTTTATTCCTATAACTTGGCCAATACTTTCTTCTAAAACCTAGAAAGTTATGCCTCTCAACTTGAATGTTTGTTCCTTCCATGAATTGGCACACTCAACTAAGATGTGAGGTTCATAACCCATTATATATTAAATGAAATGAGTGAAACCCTTCTATTTTTAAAACATTCCATACCTCAACTTGTTTTTTGGCTTAGGTCTATTTCCATGTATTCAACCTTGCACATAACTCCTCCCATGGTCTCACAAAAAACTTTAACAACCACAACCAACCTAAGTATCAATCTTTTTTTTGAGTTTCTATTATCCTCACCACTAAACTCAATGAATTGCACACTATACACCTTGGTAACAATCATGATGGTATATTGGACTAGGGGTAGGTGATGGTACCCTTCTCAAAATTTGCATGAATACCGTGTCATTTATTTATTTTCTTCTTCTCAATATCTATTTGGTGGACAATGAGAATCCTCCTTGCCCCTCTCCATATATACACCTCATAAATGGCCACTTACCATTTTTTAATGCTCATATGAAGGGAATTGAAATCAATGATGCTTCCTAACCAAGTATCACGACTAAAAATAATCTAGCAAGATATTTGGGGAAATAATGACACCGAAGAGAAACATCCCATCTTATGTGGCCACACAAAATTAAGAACTTTTCTTAGCTTCCACATTAATCAAATTAAAAATATCCTTTAAGAGGTCTAAGGGAGAGAACCAATGATCAAAGTCTTATGATATTTTTTTGGTTGGAAAACCAATTTGTAGCTTGATTACCTTTCCTAAAATATGATTTATGGTCACAACTTCAAACGATTAAAATGTTGAAGGTGTCATCAAACATATTTTAATGGACCAAGAGGTGGGAATTTTCTTTAAAAAAGGTTGATGATGTTCAATGAATCCCCCTTAACAACGAAATGTGAAATTAGTATGTTTTCATGCCCAATTTTTATGAATCGACAATAAACTCAACTAATTTTTTTTGCTAAAACACTAAACAACAATGCCCCATGCTCAACATGGTAGGGAAACAAGCGCATCCCATGATGTTGCATGTGCAATATCATCGTAGGTCGCCTAAGAGTAAGGGAAGGATACAATGCGAGGGAATGTTGTGGTACCCTTTATGCACACCTTGCAATGATGGTCAACCTAATTTGGGCTTGATGTCTTTGTGTGAGACATCCAAAGTGAAGACCTCGCATGGGCTCACTTCCTTTGATTTACTATGTGGAAGAGGGGTGGTTGAGCCTCCATGACGTGGACTAACTCCTAGAGTTAACTAAGTCCTGGCTAGGTTAATTGCATTTCAAAAATTTAAACATTAATCTAATTTTAACTATCATCTCACATACACAAAATCTAAATGTAAAACTAAGGAAATTAACTTTGAAATGCATTGGTTTACTTAAAAAAATTAATCCATGTATTTAGAAGAATAATCACAATATTATCTAGTCTATTACTTGATTTGAATAAGGAATAAATTGATGTTACGATTTTTTTGACATAACCAACAAGGAAATAATTATGACTTTTATCAAACCTCTATTAATTTACATTTCTCTCAAGGATCAATTTTTGAAGAAAATTAATCCTTAAAAATAAATTTTTACTTTTAATTAATCAACACTACTCTCATGGAATTGAGCTTGTTAATTAATTTAATTGATTAATTAATGGGAATACCATTCCACATTTAATTTGTAAAGCTCGATGACACCATTAGCTAGAGGAAGAACATTCACTTTCCCGTTATTTAATAATCAGACCCAAGCATTCCATAATTCAATAAGGTGAACTTGCTTAACTTTACTTAGGAGTAATTAACTTGTAATAAACCCACTTAAGGGGGTTAAACATCTGAGGGCACTTTTGAGACCCTATTACTGTCTTTAAAAGAGGCCCTTCCCCCTACCCTTCTCATTCATTTGGAATTCAACGAGGAGAAAGAGAAAAGAGGAGGGCTATTCTCCTTAGCACAAGGAAGGTATTATTTTGTTTTGAAGCATTTGTCTATTTATTATTAGATAAAATTTATTTAAAAATTTTATTTCTTCTACTTTAATTATTTTATTCTCCAAATAAGTTTAAATTGGAATAATTTGATTCTCTTTTTTTTTCAAACTTATAATGCGTACCTAAATCTTTTTGCTCATTTGGCAAGGAAAACTAATCCATATTATAAGTATATTATTGGCTATTTAAAAGAATATACATTTGTATTTATTTTATATCTTAACCTTATTATGTTTGGCCTACTACCTGTGTGCATGTTTGAAGAACATAACATATAAGCACATATCATTATATAGAGGGAGTGAAAGAGTGTTGAATTTCTCTTGAGAGGACTACCAAAATTTATTTAGTTTATTTTTCTTTTATTTTTATCTTTTTAACAGTTAAAAACATGCATTAGGCGTGTCGAGGGTCTATAAAAGTTTTTATTTATTTATTTTAAATAAACTGTATGTTAAAAATAAAATATAGCATTCAAGCTATTCTATTCATGATATAAATTTTTAGCATAGTATAACATCAAGGTCATTTGTTTTGAAATGTAATAATGTTCAAGTGATAATGTGATATCAAACATTTCCAGGACTATTGGCACAATTGAGCTCATTATTCAAGAATAGATCTCAACAAGGCTTAACAAAAGATTTGACTAGCTAATACTATAGATGTCCATCAATAGGAAAAGGTGTAACCAAGGTCACACATAGGGCAAGACCTTACATATACACACAAATATAAAGTTTTAAATAGGTTAATTAATATATATTTTTAATAGTATATTTTAATATTGATTTCTACTTATGTGTTTAAGCATGGTATAGCTACTAAAATATTTAAACTCAATGCAAGGAGCTCATATATTCAAAACCACTAGTGCATATCATTTTGTATGGAATGACTTCAAATAATTAGTTAGTGTCGATGGCTAGAAATGCATTTTTAAAAGCTAGTAGGCCTATAGATGGTGAACATATATTATATAAGTAATCTACACATTATTATTAAATTATATATTAGAAAACAAAATTATTTGTCTTAAGTAGCTAACCTACACATTGCAAAAACATTAAAATTATACTTGAGGAACATTAAAACAAGGGAATAGGTTGTGGCTATCTCTAATTAAAATGAGACCTAAGAAATCATCTAATAAAATAACTTGAAATATATGGAACGTTACAAGATGGAGAAATCTACAAACAAATAATCTACTTAAAATGAAGAATGAAATATAATTATCCATAATTCTTGTGTGTGTTTTTCTAGTACTATCATTTAATTGGATAAATAAGGTAGTGATGTTATGCTTGTTAACAAAATTGACATCTATGTTTATTATCTAACTATAAACAAGGTTACATAGCAGGTTCATAAGTCCTTGGATCATTTATCACATCTTAAGCTTGGAAATTTATGATGGTATTGGAATGAGGTGGTTAGAATAACATAATGTTTTTACAGGACATGAAACCAAATAAGTTCTCTTAGGCTTAGACTTGGGGTAGAGGAGAGAAACCTCTAAAATTAAAACTATTTTTGAATTACAACTTAGTTTGTGATATGGAAGTTTAACAAGAATTATCTATTAATATGAACTTTGATAAGAATTTAAGTATCTTTTACTAGAAAGGTAATTGAACTATCAAAATTAATGTCCATCCCTAAATTAAATTGAAATTCAACTAACCCAATTATTTAAAAGAAATGAAATATTATACCTCATATTTCTCTAGGAAGTGTTCTATGGGTGGTAATAGTTTGCTACTATTATGTTGTTTTTTAAGATGCTTTTGTGAGATATTTTCTACCACCTTTATTTTATTGTACTTTGTTCTTGAACATCAATCCAATAACCTTGTATGTGTGTTTTGTGAAGTATTATGTAGGACTAAGATCCTTGGAATGTTATATCATATCACTATTTGCTTATGAGTCTATGATAAGGTGATGTATATTGAAGTTTCAATGTGTGATCATGTCTAAAGTTAAGAATAAATGATAAAATTTATTACACAACTTAGTATGAAGATATAAAAATATGGGTATTACTCATATTAGTAGACATATTATTGGTGAATAATTATAATTGTAAAACAAGTTAGGTTAATGGCAATATTATATGACTTGAGATGTTAATATAAATTTGGGATATCCTTTGGGTTGGGGCCCTAGCTCAGTTGGCTAAATATTTCCTGTTGCAAGAGGTTGGTCACGAGGTCTAGTCTCCCCCATCCCCGTGGTACCAAAGGGTGTGTCACGCCAGCACCGCCAATCACGTTAAAAAGTTTACCAGGCACACTGCAATTTATAGGGGGTTGTGCTACCTAATTCTTGCAGTCTAAAAATAAATAAAAAATTGGGATATCCTTAGAAAATATTGGGAGGATATTATAGACTACTTAAGTTAAATATGACTTTTATGGTTTAAATTTCCTTTATTAGAAGCCTAGTTAAAAACTAGAGCTCAATGTTTAAAGATAAATGTTTTTTTGGCTTGAAATAGAATTATAATATAATGATGTGTAGTTAAGAGTATGAGTTATCTTAAAATTATTTTAGTTGACCCTAGAAGATGGAAACAATTTGTTACTAAAATCTAATGGAACTTTAACTAATCAAGTATCTTATTTCATAAAATCTAAAGAATGTTCATTTTGATTGAACATGGTTTTGAAACATGAGTATAAAAAAAAGTATACCTAATACAAGAATAGATTATGGTTATGTAGTTCAAAATGCTTGATCATCAACTTAGAATGTATGAAATAATATGTGATATGCATGTCATTCACTAAATAAGAGCTATGTAATGATGCAGGAGCATCCTAGGCGAAAAAGCAATCAACATCAACAAAAAAAATTCAAATTTTAAATTTTCATTTACATTTCATGTTAGGGGGTTAAATTCATGTTTGGAGGCTAATTTGAATAAGTTAAGAATAATTATATTTAATTAAATAAAAATCATTTTGTTATGCAAGTTAGCAAGTGGAGGTAGTGGGAGTGTAGTTGCAATTTCACAAAAATATGAAAAATCAGACTTGCGTGTTGGGTTTTTGGGGAGTTACAAACTTGCATGAAAAAACATTTATTGATTTTTCCTTTGTGGAAAAAAACTCATTATGAGGAGTTGGTCATCGCTTTTCTTATTGGAGGGAAAAATTCAGATTTTTGATTTTTGGAGAGGGTTTTAATGGCATGTTTTTGGCATTCATTTGTGACTGCAAGTTTGGAAAAAGGGAGAGCTTGGTGTGGTATTATCAAAGGGGGTTTTGAATACTTTTTGTTGCAAGTTGAGAGGATTAAGGCAAGGGTTCTAGGTGATTGATTGTGGGAGAAAGGTGCAGATTTGGAGGTGCTTGTGAAGCACATTGTTGTTTTTTTGTTGTAGTTTATTTTTTGTTTATTTTCAGATTATGTAAGGGGCATATGTTTCTACCCATCAGTCATTTGATGATTGAAAATGACTATGTAATCAAATTTCTAGAATGAGAATACCTTTGGTTGCAAATTTCAAGTAATTTCATGAGACTGTTGCAGATTTGAATACATTGTTGAGATTGTTTGAGTGTTTGTTTTCAAAAAAGAGGGTTGTTGACAGTCAAATCACCCTTACTATCCGAGGCCCAAAAGAATTCATCTTCAACATCTGAAAGAGGTATTATGTACAGAGAGAGTAAGACCTATAAGGAAGAAGCCAAACATTTCAAGTTAGGGGAAAGAGGGCCACAAGAGCCTATATCTTTCCAACACCTAACACCCTGCAATCCATGAATGTAATCACACACTTTCCTACCAAAGAATCGAGTTACAAGTTCCATCATATTTTTGAACTTCGAATAGGCCAAGGGGGAGTCTAAGAACCAGGAATCTTCCCAGAAGTAGATCTTACTACCTTTGCTAAGCTTCCATCTCAAGCTAGGCAGCAGAAGCTTCTCCATTTTACAAATATTATTCCAAGCAAGAGACCCACGGGGATGATCATTCTCAATACATCTGATTAGGGGACAGTTGGCCAGGTATTTGGCTTTCATTACTCTGCACCAGTCTTTTTTATCTCTTAACTGGTCCCACCCACTTTAGCAAGCAAAGCCTTGTTGGAAGAAAGGACTTTCCTGATGCCCATCCCCCCCTGAGCTTGGGAAGGAAAACCTTCTCCCAGTTGACAAGTGACATCTTTTTATCCTCTGTACTAGACCATAAAAAGACTCATTGAATCTTCTCAAACTTCTCAGCAATGTTACTAGGCATTTTGAACATGGACATAAAATAAACATGTATTCCTTCGAGAGCAGCAATGAGGAGCTACAACTTACCCACATGACTTAGGAGAGAACCTTTCCACCGAGTAAGCTTCCTCTAAACCCTTTCAAGAACAAAACTCCAGAAGTTGGGAGTAACTTCCCTAACAATTAGGGGGAGGCCAGGGTAAACTGAAGGAAGAGTGGCACTCACACAACCTGACACTATGGTCACCCGATCTTGGAGTTGAGGAGTGCAATGAAAGAAATAGATCATACTTTTATTATAATGTATGCATTGACCAAAACAAGTCGCATAGAGATTGAGGCAACCTTTCCACTTTCTGGCTTCCACCATCAAAGCTTTCCCAAATAGCATAGTGTCGTCCACAAATTGTTGAATAGTAATGAGGTCAAGGGTGGAAGCCTATTTGACACCCTTGATGGAGCCATCTGACAACATACTCGCCACATTCTTGCTCAGCACATCATCCACCATAATGAACAATAAGGGGATAGGGGGTCTCCTTGTCTGATTCCCATCCCTATATAGATACAGAATGATAATTATCGATTGAGTACTATTACAAATAGGTGGCATCCATCCCCCTCTCTATATATGGGGCACTTGCCTGTGCTTAGGTTTGCCTCTTCACATGGAGGGGAGTTTCTTGGGCCTATTATTTACTATCAACCTTTGTCTTTGCCACCACCCCGAGCCCTATCCTTCCTATAGCTATAATTCCTCCCCACAACTAAAATTCGGGGGGGAGATGGATGCCATGTATAGATATAGAAGCAAGGGACCCAGATGGATATAGCCAGGTTCGAAGCAGGCTTCTACCCACCAATTAACGACTGAATAGGGCAGCAAAGAATCGAGGTAGGCATTTGAGCCAATCATGCATCCATTGTTGGATCCGTCAATCAAGTGATAGTTGAACTCTATTGCCTAGGGGTGGGTGAAGGTTGTTTGGTAGTTAGACTGGGGGTGAAGGATGGACTATATAGTTGTGGGAGGCCCAGAGACCAGAGAGAGCTATGGTCCTAGAGTTGAATACTTCACTATGGAGACACATTGCATAATGATATTGATAACTTTTTTATTAAAGCCAAACTTATCAAGGACTTTAGGGAGAAAGTTCCATAGGACTTTATCATAAGCTTTGGAAATTTCGAGCTTAAATGCCATGCTAGGGTTGTTACACCTATCCATAGAGTGAAGAGTTTCATGGGTGGATAAAGCAGCATCCAAAATATGTCGGCCAGGAACAAAACCTTTTTAATTGGGACCAATCATTTTCTCCAAGAGGGGTTTCAAGCGGTTCACCAATATTTTGGAGATCTTATAAACAATATTGCATAGACTAATAGGACGAAAACTATACATGGTTTGAGGATCCTCATATTTGGGGACCAGAGCTATGAAGGTGTGGTTCAGCTATTTAAGCAATTTACCAGAGTTGAAAAAATCCCTAGTAGCAAGAGTAAGGTCCTCCCCCACAATCTCCCAAAAGGTTTGGAAGAAAGTTGGGGGAAAACCATCGAGCCCAGGGGCTTTATAGGCACCTATACTAAACATAGCAGACCGAACCTCCTCAAAAGAAATCGCCCTTAAAATTGAAACATTATCCTCGTGGCCAACATGTGTAGGAAGAGGTTCCAACAGCAGACCAACCAACTCAGGGGCAGGAGCCTCCAAAGGAAGCAAGTAAGCATGTTGGAAGTGATTAGCAGCTAATAGACCAATCTATATGGGATTAGAAACTTAATCCCCTACTTTGTTTTCAATTTTTTTATTTGATTCCTTTTTCTATGTTTAAGAGCTAGCACATGGAAAAAAGATGTGTTTTGATCCCCCTCAGCAAGTCATTGTATTTTGGACTTCTACTTCCAAAAAACTTCTTTCTTTAATATTTTCTCCCATTCCAATCGCTCCTCCTCATGTTGGCCCGTCAGGATACTGTTATCACCTTCCTCTATTCTTTTTTGTAATTCACCAAGTTTGTCAACCAAGATCCATTTTTGATGGAACACATCTCCAAACACACGCTTATTCCACCCTTTAACCATATTTTTGACATGTTTGAGTCTTTGAGAGAGCCTGAACATAGGGGAGTCGTGCACTGGGATATTCCACCAAGTGGCAACCTTGTTCTTGAAGTCCGGATGGGAATTCCACATGATTTCAAATTGGAAAGGGAATAGACCACTAGAAAAGTGGTCAGTTGGGAGTAATAGTAGAGGATTGTGGTCCAAAACCATTCTAGGGAGAGCCAACAAATTAGCATTAAGAAGTGCAGTCCAATTGGGAGAAAAAAGGAATCTATCAAGCTAGACCTGGATCAAATTAGCCCCAAAGCGTCGATTAGACCAGGTAAACGACTAGACCTACAGGCTAGTATCAACTAGGCCAGTATAATTCTGAAAGTCGGCCAAATCAAAAATACAGTCAGAATAATCAATCACACCCCCACTCTTCTCCAATGGGTAAAGGGGCGGTTAAAATCCCCTGCCACCAACCAATCGCCATCCTTGTTAGACAAAATCCAATTAGAAATATCCTGCCAAAGGGATTTCCTCGCATTCCTAATATTGGGAGCATATACATTTATCAAGAACTAGGAACCCCCAGCATTGGAGAACTTTATACCCAGGCTATTCGTACATTGGAACAGTTCAGAACCAAAAATCCCAGTGGGATTCCACAAAACAGATAAACCACCAGATGCCCCATCAACATCACAACAAGCAAAGAGAGTGTTTGGCCAAATATACTTGGCAATGGGTTCAAAATTGGTTTTCTTCATCTTAGTTTCTTGAAGGAGTAATATATTGACCTTATCTTCCATAACATAATTCTTCAGGGCCAGCTACTTGTGGGGGCTATTTAGCCCTCTCACATTCCAAGATAGGACTTTCATTTAGAGTTTTTCTTTGAGGACACCTCCAATGTCCTCTATTTACCTATTACAATTTCTTTTGTTGTTTGTCTGCTCCTGGTGAGTTGTTGGTTAGGTCTAACCGACTTGGAATCACCACCCACATCAGCTTTCTTTTGTTTACCCTTCTTCTTAGGAGTTGACCAAAACTCTTCTTCCATTGTTTGCACTTGAGGTACCACAATCTCCTCTATCATTCCTGGATAGGGATAATCTTCCTTCTTTACTTCATCCTGGATTTCACCTTCCTCAACACCCAATTTTTTTGGAGAGAGAGGCACCTTTGTATAAACACCAAAGTCCTGAGCACTACTGGGCAGGGAACATGCCAGGGCCACAAGGTCATCAAACACAAGCTTAGTCGAGGACTCAATAATCTTAAGAAGATCTGATTCAAAGGGAAGACATCAGAGGGAATTTCTGCTGAAGGAGCATTGGGATAGGGGTCATGCCCAATCAAGGCTTTGCAATTTGTGATAAGGTGGTCCAGTTTAACACATTTCTGACAGTATATCACAACATTTTCATAGAAAACAGGTTGAATCCAAGATCCAAAAATAGAACATAGCTTCACAGAGTCGGGTAAGGTCTTATTGACATCAATGTTGACGCAAAAGCAAGCAAAAACTAACCTGGACATGGATTTGGTGATAGAGTACTATGGACAAAGATTTTGGCACCCTAATGCTCTCCAACACTTCTAGGGTTTTTCAACTAAAAGGAGAGAGATGGGCCAAAATAGGAAATGTCCTCATTCAAGATTAATGTAATGAGGGATGTAATATGTCTAAATGCAATGATCTAAATGCAAAAAACCAATGAAAGATATTGATTATTGAGTGAAAACTGAAGAAATGCAACTTTTTTTGAAAACACATTGTGATATGCAAAAATGCCTAAAAATGCAAGTAAATGATGAAATAACTGAATAGAACTGGAGAGGTGCATGTGGAATTTGAAATCTGATGTGGAGAGATTCTAGAATCCTAAAAATTTGACTGAAAATGTTGACTGGGACACTTACTCTAGGTTGAGCGACTTAGTCCCAGTTTCGGGAAAACTACTCAGAAACCTGTTTCGGCCAAATGGGTATCCAAATCTACAAAAATCTCTAAAAAATAGGTTTAGTGGGACTAAGTCGCCACTATTAGTGACTTAATCCACTTCTGAATTTCTGAAAATTTGAAAGTGGAAATGGAAGCCCTCAGCCTACACTTCAACTCTTGACAGGTGTTCGCTTCTGAAACTCTGATTTTTGGGCTTGAAAGTGACTTCTTGTTGATATTTTGGATTGGTCAACAAGGAGATGTCTTCAATGAATCTTCAACCTAATCTTCAATGATTTTCAAACCCTCAAAGTGCCTAAATCTACAAACACACAATGAAAGAGAAAGAAATGGTGAATGTTAGGGCATGGGGGTTTGCCTTGGTCAAACCCTTTTTAGGTAATTAAACAAA
>VDFB02091124.1:0-41826 GCA_007258455.2 Sequoia sempervirens
GGTTTGAGGTTTTTCATAAGTTTAATGAATTTAAGGCACTTGTAGTGAATCAAACTATGTAATGTCCCCTTCTTAGTAGCCACCCTGGAGATCATTTAGCCTTTATTATTACCAAAGGCTAAAGGAGAAATAAGGGAATAATAATTAAATTAATTACTTGTAAAGTTATCTCAATAAATTAATATCATAAGATAGCTTTATATTTAATTAATTAACAAAGTGTCTAAAATAAAATAATATATTATAAAGTAACTCTGGGGAATAAAATAATAATAATTTTTAGAAGCTTCTTGGATGTGATTGAGAAATCTTTATAAGGGGCTATGAGCTTGGCATTTGGGCATGTCTTGAGTTATACTTTTCATACCAGTTTGGTGAAGAGCTTAAATGCTTGCTTGTCCAAGGGTTTGAATACTCTAGGATACCGGTTTTGGTTGTGAAAGATCAACCCTAGCTGGAGGTTTGTGGAGGGAGATAATTCAGTCCTACTTGATCGATCATTGCAAAATTTGTTATTTGACCAAATTTTGAAAGTGAGGGAAGCATTAGTAGTTTGGAGAATTAATTGCAGTCATTTTTGCATATCGAATCTATCATATAAGGTCGATTTTATTGCTAGAAAAGTCGTGATCTGCTAAGCATCATTGGTGTTGCATTTTCGAGGTCGATGTCATTTGTTCTTGTTTGATTTTGGCTGGGGAAGAATCGCAGTCCATCAAGTACTTAGGCACAACACTTTAGCAACATGGTAATTCGATTTGTGGAGAAGTTCGATCAGTTGGTGGAGACACTTCTTAGCTTGGCAAGGACGACTTTGGGGTCAGTTTGTGGTTTTAAGATCAGTCATTCGCTGCCATCACATCTTGCAAGGTGTCAATCAGGTTCTTTATTCGCATTGTATAAATTACATATAGATGTCTCCAAATCGTTTTCATTACAACAATCCATCTAGTAGTTGCACTTCATACTAAACATTATTGTATCGCTGCCATTTATTTGCATTGCTATTGGCATATGAATATATATTGTAAATCGTCCATAAAGGAGGCGATCAGAACTGAAGTTATCAAAGCTTTGTAATCAGTTTGGATTTCAATAACTACTAGAGTTGGGTTGCATGATAAGTATTTGTAAAAATGTCTACTTGTTGTAACTGTTCATTGGCATAGTTGCATATCATTTCGAGTCTCGAAAAAATTAAAAAAATATTTGCATTGCATTTCTCTTTGCATTCTCAATCATTAGGCATACTTGTTAGAGTCTTTTCTATGCATACTTTATCATCATTTGAAAAGAAAACAATTTCTACATGCTGAAAAATGGATTGCTAGACAATTGTTTGACAAAATTCCCAAGTACTCAAAACTGAAAATTAAGACCAGAATTTGCAAGGGTCTTTACAAACTAGTAAGAAAATAAAAGTGTTAAGGTTGGATAATCATGTAGAGTACTACTCTAAGGGGTTTGAGGAATTATGCAAGCACATTAGTAATGTTAAAAAGAGGAAAACACTGAATACACCACAACAAAATAGAGTAGTTGAAAGGTTGAACAAAACCTTGTTAGATCAAGCTAAAAGCTTTTTAAACAAAGTTGGTCTAGGACAAGATTTTTGAGTTGAGGTAATTCATATTATTTGTTACTTGAAAAATAGGTTTCTCACTTTTGCACTTGAAGATAAAACACCATATGAGATATGGGGAGGTATGAAACATATTGTTACAAATTTGAGAGTATTTGGTTGTGAAGCACTTGTTCATGTGCCAAAGAAATAATGCTCTAAGTTGGATTTTAAGGATGATTTTTTTTCATTGACTATGGTGAAAATGTGAAAGGCTATAAGCTTTGGAATCTAGTGACATAAAGACTCTTTATTCAAATCATAACTTAGAGTTTTATCCAAGGCATAATAGCCAAAGGTGAATGAGAACCAAATGAAGAATTTTGATCATGGAATAGAGCTTGAAGATGCATCTACAAATAAATAAGCTAGTGAACAAGATAGCATGGATGGAGAGAAAAAGGTGCATCAAGAGAAAATTCTAAGAATAGAATTTTGATGTAGCAGGATGTCTATAGAGGTTTTGTAGGACATGTGCAATGTTCCATATGCAAGTGTAGTGAAAGCCTTATGTAGGCAATGGTCTATACTAGGCCAATCATTTCCCAAGAAATGGGAAGTCTAAGTATGTTCATGTCAAATCCTAGCAGATAACACTAGAATCCAATGGAAAGAGTTTTTATGTACTTGAAAGGAATTTCAAATTACTGTGTGTTATCATGGTATTATTGATGTTGACAAAGTGTTGAACATACATGAGTTTGTTGGTTTTGATTGGACTAAATATCTAGATAACCAGATATCAAATAGCAGCTACAAGTTCACTCTATTTGGGGAATTAGTGAGTTGGATGAGTAAGTGACAACAATTAGTTATTTAATCCACTATTAAATAAAAGTACATGGTAGAAAGACACACTTGCAAAGAGGAAAAGTGGATACAAATAATTTGTAATAGTATTGGTTTTAAGAGTCATGTAGGGTTGAAATGTAACAATCAAAGTGCAATTTGTTTAGCTAGAAAACTTGTTTACCATGATCAATCTAAACATGCAGACATGCAATATTATTTTGTTAGGGAGATGGTGGAGGGAAGGAAGGCTCAAATGGAGAAAATTGACATTTAAGTAAATGTTTGTTGATTCTTTAACAAAACCTATAAATATTGTTTTAAGTTTTTGTGGTGTAGGGTTTATTCCCTTTGGTTTATTATAGGGTTTATTCAAATGGAGCTTTGGTGTGTTGTTCACCTAGAGAGAGTTCCTAATGAAATAATATCTTTGGATTGTTCAAGATCCTATTGAACTATTTGATCACAAATTGGTTAGATGGTGTTCGAATCCTAAGTGATAGAATGCAATGAGAGTTAGGCATTGTATTATGGCATGGAGGTGTGTTATAGTCCAATGTTGTTATGACAGAAACCACAAAACATTTGGTAAAGAACTTGCTACCACATCATGATCTACGTGAGGTTTTGAAGCATGCATGTTAGTGTAGGTGCTCATGCAACAATATTGGAGTGCATGCAACAATGGCTAAGGGGAGGCAAATGTTCTAAAAGGTGCTAAGAGATACTAAAGGTGGTTAGAATAAATAAGAAGTTTGTCACTATTACTACAAGCCATAATTTGTTTCTAGTTGTAGTATAGGAAGACATGTTCATGATTTAGGTATTTTGGTAAGCAACCTTTGATTTGATCAAGTGCATGTAGAAATATCTACACATATGTGGTGGCTATCCAATTTGAGAAGTCATGATTGGTACTATGTGCAATATGCTAATGTCATGATATTATTGTGTGATAATTGACACTCCATAGGTAGTGAGAATATTGAGATGGTTGGGATTCTAGAAGAATGACTCAAAGGCCATATCTTATAATTGCTACTTGAAACATAAGGGAATAAGATCTTTGGATTGCTCAAGATCCTATTGAACTATTTGACCACAAATTGGTTAGATAGTGTTAGAATCCTAAGTGATAGAATGCGATGAGAGTTAGGCATTGTATTATAGCATGGTGGTGTGTCATAGTCCAATGTTGTTATGATAGAAACCAAAAAAAATTGGTAAAGAACATGCTACCACAACATGATCTACATGAGGTTTTGAAGCATGCATGTTAGTGTAGGTGATCATGCAACAATATTGGAGTGCATGCAACAATGGCTAAGGGCATGCAAATGTTCTAAAAGGTGTTAAGAGATACTAAAGGTGGTTAGAATAAATAAGATGTTTGTCACTATTACTACAAGCCATAATTTGTTTCTAGTTGTAGTATAAGAAGACATGTTCATGGTTTAGGTATTTTCGTAAACAACCTTTGATTTGATCAACTGCAAGTAGAAATATCTACACATATTTGGTGGCTATCCAATTTGAGAAGTCAATTGGTACTATGCGCAATATGCTAATGTCATGATATTATTGTCTGACAATTGACACTCCATAGGTAGTTAGAATATTGAGATGGTTGGGATTCTAGAAGAATGACTCAAAGGCCATATCTTATAATTGCTACTTGAAACATAAGGGAATAGGCGAGGTAGGTTTTGAATGGGGGTAATGTACCCATTTCCCTATCTTCATTAGGAAAAAGAGATCCCCTAGGGAGAGATTGACTTTCAACCCTTAGGTGAGTCAATCTTAATGGAGATCTTGCTATTTTCCTTATGATTGAGGACTGGGTAAATCAACCTGAAATGCACTTTTGGGAGATAAATGAAATATACCAAATAAATTCAATTATGCAATGTAAGACACGAATCATCAATTTAAAACCTTAATATATCAAAATCAACAAAGTTCCAGCAGATCTGAGATGAGTATGAATTTATGCACCTATCACCAAAAGCTCCCGTTGAGTGTCCTCTTGAGACAGATTCGCCCTAGGGAAAATGGGTCTTGCTAGGCCTTTTTGAAACTTCAAAATTTGGATTTGTAGCTCTTGATCTACACTTTCTGCTTGTACCTTTCAATATTTTCTTCTGGATCTGTACTTATAGAAAAATTGGAAATTTTGGTTTGTTTGTATGGGGGTTTGCCTCGATCAAACCCCAAGTTTGGTAATTAAACCTTGATGAAAAATATAGATTTGAAACATAAATGTGTGTGTGAGCCCTAATCTTAAGTGTGTCGAAGATTATTTAGAGCCAAAATGCAAAGAAACCTTATTCAAGTGTGTTAGAATAAGATCCCTAAATAAACATGAACAATGAAACAAAGACCTAATTAGGGAGACATCAAGACACCCCAATAGATCTAAAATCTGATTATACCTTGCTTTAGGTGGCTAGTAGAATGAAGATAGAAGATGAGATCACTAGGAAACAAGTCGTTAGATCAAGGGAAATGGATAGTTGCATGTCTCAAAACCTAGAATCCATCATGATCCACCATAGGAATCAATCTTCAATCATGAACAATGCTTGATCAATCTTGACAAAATGAGCTTGAAGACCTATAAAAACAATTGAAATGCTACTCCAAGACTTCAACTTTGCTTTCTGGAAAGTTCTCCTTGCTCTTGAATGCTAATCTTGTGAATATCTTCTCAATCTTTTTCTCAACCTAGTGAAAAATGGTGAAAAGACTATGCTTTATAGGCTTCCTTTCTAATTTCCCAATTATTAAATCTTGAAAGCCAACATTTAAAACTTGAATCTAGAACTTTAAAATGCCGCCAAAAAAAATTAAAATTTTTGAATTTGGATCTTAAAGGGGACCCATTCGCCCTTGGTCTAAAAATCTAGGATTAATAAAGTTGAGGGCATTAAATTAATTAAATGCATTTATTCAATGCATATTGCAATGTCAGAAAATGATAAAAATAGGCCTTAGGATGCACATTAAAGGGGTTTAGGGGCCTATTTATGAAGGATAAAATGCATAAAATTGAGGTCACTAAAATAGGTCCAAATTAAATGTGAAATTGTACTATCACATAAAAGGAGTACAATTTCCTACACTACACTATTATAGATGTAATTAGAATATGATGTGTTGTTCCTAGATGATGTTGTGAAGCATGATTGCAAATATAGTACAATGTAGTTTGAAAGTTGAGATACATGTAAAGAGACTAATTGTATTTGGAGTTTGTTTCAAATTAATCAAATTGTAACCATCCTTTAGTAGGTGTGTTTTTTCTTGTAATATTTTTCCATGCAAATTCCTTGTGTCTCATGTTTATGATTTTACGTTCTTTCCTTAGTGTTGCTAATTGAATTGATACAACAAAAATAATTGTACTTGATCACAAAATCTTAAATTGTCCTAATATCCCAAATTTACATAAGGATTAATTTCCTAACAATTAGATCATCTAAAAACCTATGTTGAAGATGTTTAAAATTTTAAATTCTCATTTTAGAGGCTAGTAGCCCAAAAGTCTAGACCATGGATACTTGAGAGTGAGTTCCTTCTCTAAATATTGAATGATAGTATGATGTATCAAAATTTTGAACTATTGTGAACATTCCGCATTGAAATAATTCTTTTATTAAAATATCATATACTATTCCTATGATTATGTACAATTTTGCATGTTGTAACATAGCTTTGAATCATTCCAAATCTTTGTGAAATTATGAACTTTGGGAAACCCTTTTCCTTCTCAAACCTACCAAACTTTTAAAACCCTATGGACACTATCAAATTTTGTACTATCCCTTTGACATGATTGATGATTAAGCTATTGGCCCTACCTTGAGCTTCAATACAATGTAGAGTCAATTTTGATCTAGGGCATTGGTCTTTAACTTCAATCTCCATTGATTTTATTGAGGAGCCTTCCTTTGATATATGGTTATTTGTTTTTGTATTGTTAGGTTCATCTATTCCATATTATTTAGGGTGTTTATCCAATATTTATTAACACACTATACTCAAGGTCTTCAATGTTTCACTATTGATTACTTTTTCCTCGAGGAGCTCTTTATAACACTTCTATTGTTGTAACTCATACTATGGAGTGAAATTGACCTACTCTTGTTGTCTTATGGACATTGATATGATTTATTTTTTCTTATAAGGCAAGATCAATGGTTGACAAATTTGTATAGGTATCATTAATAGGGATAAATCACATGCTTCATAATAACAGGAGTTCAAAGCCCAAGACCATTGGAAACCACCAAATATTTTCCTTTCTTTGAGAGGGGCTTACATTGAAGATAACTCCAAGCACTAAGTTTTCTACATGTGCCCTAGGCTGCAATTCTAATTGTACTAGCATTCAAAAAGAGAAAAACCTGATTGCCACTCAAGAATATATTGTAGTTAGTACATACAACATAAATTTCAAGGCACATTTTGATTTAACATTGAGCAGGCAAATTCTCCAAAATTCAAAATACTTAATTATTTTTTAAGACAATTCTATTGTCATTATTTTCATATCACTGACCTTAAGAATCTCATAGCAAACTTGCACATTGTAGAAGAAGACTCTTGCAGTGCTTCCACTCAAGAGTATTTGTAAAACTAACAACCAATATTAACACAATCTACAAGCAGAAACATTGGTTTACAAGTTTGTACAGTCATTTCTTGGCAGTATCATGTGGCTCACGAATTTGTAGAGGCTATCATTGATATTTAGTTGGTAGTTTGTTCGTTGTCACTCGCTCTCTCTCAAACATGTCTAGTATATAGAGAATTATGAATGCATTGTGGGACATGCACCCTATTTTGTCTAGTATTTTGATCATGATCTTTTTTCCCACTGTTTGCTTACAGTATGTTGTACCCAAAATTAAATTTTTGCTTCAATAAGGCATTTTGATTAAAATGGTCTAAATCTTGTAAAATTGTCATCAAAAGTCAATTTTAGGTCAAACAAAGCATGGGCTTTTTGTGGGTTTAATGTCTGGAGGATACTAGCAAATTTTGAAAATTAGGTTTTTGGGCCCCTATTTTTAGGAAAACCTCTAAAATAAGGATCTTTCCAGAATTAACTAAAAATAATTTTGATTGACTTATTTCACTTCACGATCACATTGGCGAAGTCAGAATCAAGAGAAAGTCAGTTTAAGACTAGTGGGTCATTTTCACCTTTTCAAGAGAAAAGTTAGGACCTCTGAGGTTGTAAATGGCAGATGGCCAGTACCAGGTATCGAAATCTAAGCCTCAAACTCATCACAGAAGATTCTATGGCGAGAGATGCTGAAAAAATGCTTCACGACAGAGGGGATTTTCAAAAGGTGAAAAATGTAAAAAATATCCTCTCTAGAAACACCACACCTTGCTACAAGGGAGATGCTTGTGCAATCAATGCCCATGTCAACTTTGCAATATTCGTATACGTAAAAATGGTGAAATGCAGTCACGTACTCGCATCAACGACAGTGATGCTTCAACACAATCAACTCAGCATAGCAACATGATGCTCGCGAAGTGCAAAAGAGGTGAAAATCATCCAAAAATCATCAAGTCTAGAGTCATTTGCACCCCTATTGGCTAGGGGCGCCCTTGAATTTAAAGGCCCAAATGCAGTTAGTAATGGTTGTAAAACTATTCATCTTCTCCAAAATTCTGCTAGCTTTCTAGACAATCATCAAGCAAATCCATTTGATTTGTCAAACACCGATAAATGAGGTTAGAGGCAGAAGATGCGGAAGGCAACAAACATCAAAGATGGCAGCCAAATTATAGAAATTGTGCTCTTGTAGCCCAAGGGCGCCCAAGAATAAAGTCTATTAGATGCCAATTTTTTAGTTTGCTATCTTTAGGTGATCTCTTCAGATTCAGCCCAGCTTCGCGATGAATCCGTTTGCCAATCCATAAGACGTGTTAGACGACCACAACTATTGATCCAGTGAGTACGTAAAACAGAGGATAAAATGAAAGTCAAAATGTCAATTATACCTCTGTAGGCCAGGGGTGCCTTGCCTTTTGGTCAATCAGATGAGATTTTCAGCAGTTGTCTTCTTCTAGAGATCTGCTCAGAATCCTTCTAGCTACGCGATGAATCCAACAGTCAGCTCTCGAGACCTGTCAAACACTTGTAAAACAGAGATCAAGCGTAAAACGACGAAGACGAAAGCATGTTGAAAAACGTGTAAATTTGACTGTCAAAGAAAATGCACCCTCTTTGGAAAAGGCACCCAACTTTCTGGGGCCTCAAATGCAACCTTTTGACTTCGTCACTCCCATGAACATCTCTTCAAAGTTGTTCGATCTTCGCGATGAAATCATCAGCATGAACATTGGAGTAGCCCAATTCTCGGCAACAAGGGTCAAACTGGAGCATTTCGTCAAAGGTTACAAATTGTGAAATGTATCTCAAAGGCTCAATTGCACCCCTACAGGCCAGGGGCACCCTTGAATTTGAGCACTTTAAATCAACCTTCGGACATTGCAATACCAAACATGCTTTCCAGAATTGAACTGGTTTTTTGTTCCATATCTTGGCATGTTCGCGGGAGTCATCAATCACCTACAGCTACAAATTGAAGCTCAGAGGGTTAAATTGACAAGATTGAAAAACATCCAAAAAATGGTTGTATGGTGAAAAAGCACCCTTTTGGCAAAAGGCGCCCAAAATTTCAAGCCATCAGAACTACTTTATGAGGTTTATAGCTCCCAACAACATCTCGTCAGACTTGATCCATTTTCGCAATGAATATGCCATCTTAGCTTCAAGATCAACCAGGCATCTAGAATTCAAGGTCAAACATAGGTGCCAAAAGTCAAAGTTTGATTGTTTGAACTTTAGTTGTGATTTTTGCATGCTACCTCTTGCATATGGTGTCCTAAAATTAAAGGAGAACTTTAGTTCACGAGGCATGAGCGAAGATTAACTCAATTAGGGTTGGCGCATCTACCTAACTTGCAGTACCACCTCTAAAATGCTTATTTATTCAAGCATAGGCGTCACAACTTCATTATTTCTTGCAAGTGGAAGCTAAAACCAACTATTTTCTCTCCAACGCCTTTTGAAGGATCAAACAAAGGCCATTTTTAGTGTTCTTAGAGGTTCTTTGTTCAAGTTGCATAGAGAAATAATTATTCATGCTTCATTTTTCCAATTCATTCTTGCCAGGAATTGATTAGATTGAGGATTGAAGGAAGTGTTTTTCTTAAGTATTGACAAAGGTAGTTTATAACTTCTATCTTCTCACCCTCATATTTCTTCTATCCTTGTCTTAGGTTTTCTCTTGCATGTCCAAGTAAACGACAATTTTTCACAAATCTGGCCATTTGGGTTTCATCAATACAACGTTCTCTACAAAACCCATGTGCTAGAATTTTTTGGAAAATTGCACCATTGCTTCTCTTTTTGAAGTATTGTGCTTTTTTTTCAAAGATTCGTTTGCATGCCAGTGAAAAAGTCAACATTTTGAAAAACGAAGAATTTGGATTTGATCAACATATTGGCGGCTACAAAACCCATATGTCATAATTTTTCAAGAGAAAAATCTTTTGAAGCCCCTGTTGTCGCCGCCTACTATTTTTTTTCAAAAAGTCTTTGCATGCCAAGTGAAAAAGAACTTTTTTGAATTTCTAACGTTGCGGGTTTTCTTAGAAATACATTCTCTACAAAACCCACGTCTTGGAATTTTTCGTAAAAATTGCCTCTTGGTGGGCTATTTTTAGCTCACTAGAAAAAGTTGTCGGAACATATATGTGTTTATAGTCAACAATCTAGTTTTTCAGCATGCAATTCACTCAAACTGAATTCAAGACCAAATCGGTCTTGATTCATGATTTCATAAGAAAAGTTGACACCGATTTGCATCAAGTGAATCCAAAGGGTTGATTCAGACAATTTGACAGGCGTAGTCACTCAAAGTCCACATGGTTTCATACCTCATATAGCTGATAGCCTTCCAAGGCCAGTTTAGAGGGTTGAATACCATTGGAATCCTACATGCGTAGTGGGTTCATGGGCATTTCTCACAACTAGAGTGTTTGCAGTCAAACTTCATGGTTTCATCATGCAACACTCTTCCATTGAGAAGAATCAAGAAAAGCGTCAAAAGCGTAAAGCTGCAAAAGAAACAAAGGTCATCACTCTAGTTATGGAGCCACCAGAGTTACCAGTTAGTGAACTACCAGTTTCAAAGTGTGCAGATATTTCCAGGATTGCTCAAGTAGCTGACAAGTAGTAAACTAACAGTTGAGACATGTGACGACCTCAAGATGATGAGGCAGTTAACAACTTCTGGGAGGAGTTGATTGCTCGTGATCGTAGCTAACGAACTACAAGATCAAGATGTCCCACCTTTTCATGATAGACATTAGACACAACAATTAACTTGATGTCTTTTTCCACGTTAACTCATTGTCCCACATATCATTGCATGTCTATTTTGGAGATACCTATGTACATATGGAGTTCTAGTTTAGTTAGATTGCAGTTAAATGATGTTGGTTATCAGTCGACTCTCATATCAATAAGGACTTGTGTGTTGCAAGGTCCAATTAGTTTAGTTTAGAATCAGTCAACTAAGGTAGTTTTTCCAATTAACTATTAAGTTGCATACATTTAGACTTAGTAATAAATCTTGCATGTTGACAAGACTGAATGTTAACTCAAGGAGATTTTAGGGTTCCCTACTCCTTTGAGGTTCTATAAATAAGAGCACCCTTTCTCATTGTATTTTAACTTTTGTTGTGATAACAAATTGTTGTGCCCACCTTGCCATGCAATATTGCTATTATAATGTATTGGTTCATTTTTGTTTAAATAAAGTTGGTTTGGTCGTTCATTGTGTGTGTCTCTCATTATGCAATTTGTTGTCCCAAATTTATTGTTGTTTTAATAATCTTTCTTTCATATCTACACCTCGGATAGGTATTCTACCTCCTTGGGAATTTAGAAATAAAGATTATTGTTTGATGTTGTTTCTAATAATCTTTCTTTCATATCTACACCTTGGATAGGTATTCTACCTCCTTGGGAATTTAGAAATAAAGATTGTCGTTTAATGTTTGTTTCCAGTAATCTACTTTCAGCCTACACTTCGGATAGAGTGTTCCACCTCCTTGGGAATCTTGAGAACTAGTTTACAGTTTCATGTTTGTTTCCAATAACCTTTATTTCAGCCTACACCTCAGATAGAGTGTTCCATCTCCTTGGGAATCTTGAGATAGAGTTTATTGTCAATCATTCCCAATTTCTCCTAATTCCTTTTTCTTTTTTTTTTCTAGAGGAGATAGGATAGTTTTAGCATTAGCCTAGTTGTAGTTAAGATCTGCAAAACCAAAGAAAACCTTAGCTGCAATGTATTTGGTTTTATAACTTTGTGCCTCTACCAGCTAAGTCAAAAAGATAGGAATTTAGAATACTTTACTTTTTACGCATATCAGCAAAAGAGGGAGCTTCCCCTCCTAATTTGAAGAGCAGTTAATACTGTGCATAGCTATTTGTTTCCAATACGCACTCCAGAGGTGCGAATTGAAATACCAACACGGTACATTGTAATATATTATATTAATTACTTAAAAATTAAGCATTTTATGGAAATATGAAAATAGAAATTAACTAATGCAGTATTAATGAAATGGACCTACCTCTAACTTAAGCACTAACGTTCAGGAGGAGTCTTTATAAAGTTATTTTGCTAACATTAATCCCATACTTCAAATATGCAAAATTATTTTTCAACAAAGCAATACTCCTTAGGGGCATTAATTGAAGCAGATGTCAATCCTGAATTTGATAGATTACTTCTCTACTCCAACAACCTTTCATTTCCAAACACGATAGTGGTATAATCCAAATGACCAAATTTGTATGTGTATATATAGTCCTCATCCATTTAAGTACTCGGCGATGTGGCTTATTCGTTAAAGTTAAAGATAAATTTCTTGGGTCCCTTGTGATCAGTCTAGGGATATATAGTGGCTCCATGTATTTAGTTCTTTTGACTTCAACTTGGTGTTTCTTATCCAATAGAATACTTTAGATTTATGCAAGACTTAAGAACTCCTTCAATTCATTCCTCTACACACACTAATTTTTGTTATAACATATTCACTCTTTTGTGGAAAATTGTAGGTTGTAACAAGTATACAATACAAAACAGTACATTAAGTTGCCTGCATAAGCACATGATAGAAAAAATAAGACAAAGAATACTTACGCAGTTGTATTTTGAGAACATTTACTGAAATATAGAACTGTGAAAAAAATCACAAAACTCTAAAAATAAATACTTTTATGACTTTTAAGGAAGTAGAAAGTATAGAATTTTTTGAATTCACCTTTTCAATATTTGCTTTATACTTGTCAGCATCCTCCTCCAAATACTACAAAGCCATAAAATGAAATTTGTAAATCTGCTGAATATTAGCAAGAAATTTGGCATCTGAATTGAACTATGGTAAAAGAAGAAACCGTACAGAATGGTTTTTCCAAGAATGAAAATGTATAACACAGATTATAATGTTACATGCACGTGATTAAATTTTTCTTAAAAGATCAAATGAAAAATTTGATGGGCTTCCATGAGAAATTGTACAAGAACTAGCATGTCATCCATATTTAGTAGATATGCCTCTTCACATATAAATGTTGAATGTATCATGCCATTTAATATGTTACTCTCTCTCATTTTAGTTTATATTAATTCAGCACTTTGTAGTTATATATTTTTGTGACATTGACTTTAGTGAAAGGAAATTGCTCAGCCAGGTGCTACAGTTTAAATGAAACACAACAAAAAAAAAAAACAAAACCTTCCAGCACATCTCTTACAGGAAATAATGTTTATCTTACAACTTCCATGCTAGCAATTTAAGCTCATTACATCTAAAAGTTTCCGATTTGCAAAAACTGGAGAAGGGTTATCCAATTCGGTAAAAGAAATAAGCAAACTGCACGTGATATGCCTTGGAATAAAAGGCAGTCAATTTACCTGTCCAGTAACAGTATAAAGCCTGTTGTACCAACCACTGAATGCTATACCAACTGTGGAGAATAGATGGATTTTACTTTGACCAGGTTTTTGTAATGAATATTCCACATAATACATGCCTGTAGAAAATGGTTTTTATGACACTCACGTTAAGCATACAATGGTGATTATTAGGAAGTGCTTCAAAGAAAAAAGGATTGCATACATGGAATTACTTATAATTGCACTAATACTGCAGTCAATCGGGATACAAAACAACAACTGGAAAAGTTCACTCAACATTAACAGAGTAACATTTTGTTACAAGAAGAAACAAGCTTAAAATAAGCGCTATCAAAAAAGACAGCCATTTTCTCTGTAACAAATATAAACTGTAGCCTTTGTTATATCAATTTTCAATTAAAAGAATTCCTGATCGATTTCTTACTAAAATCTTAGGTTATAATTGCACTGTCCAAGTAGAATTAGTCAGAAGTTAAAACTTGCAAGTACATGAGGACAATCAGAATATTTCCTGACTTGTTAGACGATAAAATTGCAAGAAAAAGCAATACTACTCTCTGCTAAGCATTTAGCATAAATGGGTTTTGAGAGGAAGTTTTTTAAAACCAAAGTTGTTAGAGAACCAACTGAAAATATGTTTGGACATAAAAGTATACATGGCGAACCCATAAGCTCCTCAAATAGAAAATCATCTTCCCTCAAATTTGAGGCCAGTACATATAGTCATAAGATAATAGAATAGAATAACTTGTACTGTAGGACAGCCTGTAAGAAATTCTTTCAAACATGAAATGAACTCAAGCTGCTAAAATCCAGTTTTTATGCTAAAAATCAATTAAATGATTTCTGACATCCTTTTGCCAAGGGCTTATTATAAATTTATACTGCCAAACAATGTTTTGACTTAATATGGATATATAGGGAACCCATGCACCAGGTATGATGCATTCTAACTACTCTTGGCTTCCAGGCAAATGCATGCAATTTTCAGAATAATAAGAATAATTACTCCTGGCTAAACAAAGTAGAACTCATGAGCAGTCCATACATCAACTCATATGAATTCTAACTGCTCACTAAAGCAAGGTGACACATGCAACGGTTAACATGATTTCTATTTACAATTCAGAAAATTACGATAGTCAGGAAACCAGTGGAACAATTGGCATGCATTATTATTTCTTTTATGTTGAACCTAGGGTTTGGATTTTTCTTTTTCTGTTGTACGTATTAGACATTGGATCTACTGTTTGGGGTGCTTTTCAGCCTACATCTTGCATCCTAATGCCACCGTACAATGGTAAACTTGTTGGTTTTGGAGATGTTAATGCTGATACTGCTGATAAGGGTTTAAATTTCCAAAAACATCACATCATTACTGCTCTATTTCCATATATTGTGGAGTTATCTGTTGTACCTACTGATTTTACAAGGGTTTTTAGATATATGGCTTCTATTGGAGGAGTTGAATTGCTATTTTATGTTGTATGTTGCTGATTGCTAGGCCCTGATTGCTGTTGTAAGTGAAATTGCTGATATTTTCATGAGCTGGAATTGATGAAGTACCTTCATAATTGTTTGCAAACCTTTACAAGTGTTGATCTAGGGTTTACTTCTACTAATGAATTAATTTCTAGTTATTTTGAATTGTTATTTATCATAGTAATCAGATCTGCTATATATGATTGAATTTGTAGTCGGTGTACAATGCCTATTATTATGCTTTGGTAATATTGGTTATCCGACTATGTATTAATTGTTTGTATTAATTGGTTGTCGGCTTCGGGTAGTTATACGTGTCAGTTGGTTGATGGTTGTGGTGTTCTTGGCAATCGTCGGGTCCTTTAAATACTTTGTGTATTGTCAAGGAGAGTAGTATGATCTAGTCGGATCAACTTTGATCCTTGGTTGACCATCTTTGGTCTTCTTCTATAATAATTTCATGTGTGAATAAAGATATATTTTATGCATGTATCTAGTATGCATTGTCATCTCCATTATTAATTAATGTATTTAATTTATTAGATAAAGCAGTAAACAAAATTTGCTATAATAATTGATTATTTTGTATTTGAGGGTGTTTTATCAAAGTTTGTAATAACTTGTGGGGTTTGAATCCATTGTTTGGAGTGGAGGATTTTGATTGGCAAGGGTTTGCAAATTGTATTATTGCTAATAGTAATCGACATTAATCTTAGTAGGGTTTGGCACCTACATTTGACACTGATTCATTATTTTAGCTTGCATATATTTGAAAATTCATCTATTTCCTAAGTTTGTCCAATTGATACATTAAAGTGGTATTAGGGCTTTGATCTTACTAGCCTACAACGTTTTATCTAATTTTTAATGCAACATAATAGGAAATCAAAAGGAAGATCTATAGATCCACTTCAAGATATTTTTAATCACTTTCTAGAGCAAATGGACAAGGAATTAGAATGATGTTTGGAAATTCATGGGGCATGAATGCATGGATGGTTGGAAAATTTTGAGAAAATAAGGAAGCAAGAAGAACAATCAAAACTGAAGCCACAAGGCATTTCTATAGAACTGACCATTGAGCAAAGATAGAACAATTTTAGTTGAAGGTAAGGATCCTTTGTCAAGAGAAGATGTTTTATTGACTTCTAACGAATGTATATGCTAGCAAAATGTTGATGAAGCCACAGATGAAAAAGGCATTGCTTGTTGACAACAAAGAGCTCAAGATAGAAACAAATGTTCCAATCCATGAGCTACCCATTGATTTTCCTAAGGGTGAGTCATTGCCAATTGTGATTGATGTTTAAAATGGGCATGCAATTGAGGAAAATATTTTAGTTGATCCAAACTTGAGAATCTAGAGTCACAAGGATGATTGTGTTGATGATCCCTCAACAACTTCTAAATCAGAAAAAGAAGGTGAGCATTTCAATGATTACAATTTACAACCCAAGGTATGATGGTCATATACTAGATTTATTGCCATATACTATGTTACTACAAGATTCTTGTTATCATGGAAAGCACTCTAAGAATGGTGAAATGGTGATAGATATGACTTGCGATATAGGGCATATAGATTCTAGGGATCAAATTCAAAAATATTTATTATGGGATCCTGTTGATATTTTGAGGTACAAGAAAGATAAAGGTTTTGGTGAGATCAATATCATTTATTTTTATGAGTTCCAATCATTTCGATAAAAAGAAAACCCATAGAAAATCATAAAGAATATGTCAATTTTGACAGAGTTATGAAGGTTCAGTTCTTGCAGTTCATGGATAGCTCCTTAGAGCTTAATTCTACACTTGAAGAAAAATTTATGATGCCTAATATGGACTATGATCTAAAGGTTGTAGTCTTAGTTGTTGAGACAATGAGTGTCTTGATGTTGGAAGGTGGTAAGCAAGATAGATGTTATTTTGATGTTTGAGATTTTCTAAGTATAGTTTACTTTTTTTGGAATCACTCCAAAGATAATTGCCACCCTTGGATGCACAAAGGGGAATTCGTAAAGGGTGAGATATTACTAGATGTCAATGATTGGGTGACATTATTGCTTGCAAGGAGATTGGAATTCATTACACATATTTAGGAGAAGATCAAATATGCAAATTTAGACACATGCTAGGAAGGGTTTGATTTCTCATGCCAAAACATCATGGAGGTATTGCAACTTGTCATCACATTGGGATTTCCATCAAGTGGAGGATTTCATCAAGAGATAGGGAGGAAACATGTTGGAGACATCTTTCCTATTGAAGAACTAGAAATTGGCACCACGAAAAGGATTCAAGAAGATGTTCATTAGGAGACTCCAGCTCATAGTGATATTAGAGTAGCACAACAAAAACACAGTGGTGAGATTATTTTTCAGACAAGGAAACCCTTATCCTTGTGGGAGTTTGAAGGTGTACTGAAGCACTGGGGGAAAGGCATCATTTGTCAATTGTCATCAAATCCAAGAGGAGCATATGGTGAGTTGGTTGCATTCCTTGCCTAATCGAAGCCAAATGTGTTAAAACGATCTTGGATCTCATCATGGGCCTCCCAAGGTTTTCATTCATGCTGTTGTGAATAAGTTAACTATCATGCACACTTCTTTGTTATTTCTCCTCAAGTGGCTAAATGTTTTTTCAAAGAAGTGATAAAGTTACATGGATTGCTTAATAACATTGTAGATAATGGAGATAGTAGATCCTGTAATGCATTTTGGCAAGAGTTATTTCACTTGGTAGGCATAGGATCCAAACTCTATGGACATCACAACATGCTTCATAATGTTGGCATGGTCATACTTGAGCATTCAAGTTAGCAATTGCTTGAGAGCAAACAATTCTGAGAATGGCGGATTGTCATGTCCCCTTTTCAAAACTAAAATAATTAATTAAAGTCCCATAGGCTAAGGGATAAAATAAGAGAAATAATTATTTTATAAGTGGGACCGACCGCTTAATTTTCAAAAGGGAAACTTAAATATTATTATAGATCCTATGTAATATATAAAAAGTATTTAACTATTAAGTCAATATGTAATCAATAAAGTGTTTTTTGTAATTTAAAAAGTATTTTAAAATGCTTGGAAGGAAAAAGTAAATTCAAATAAAGATCTCAGAAAGATAGCTATAAAAGAAAGGCTTTGTTCATAGCAAATGATCTGAATTTCTTACTTCACTGTTCCTTCCAAATTGAAGTTCGAAACATTCAAGGATGAAATCCCTCTTGGTTTACATATTTGAATTTGGGGATAAAAACCCTATTATCCATTGGAGGTGATTCCATCAAAAAGTCACAATTGTGCCAAATTGTTGAAGATTTGGCATTTGCAAGAAAATGTTTCAATGCTCATATTGGATCGTTGATTTTTACATCAAGTGTTGCTGATCATCTTTCTAGGGATGCATGCCTATTGGATGTCCTATTTGTGATGTTTCCAGCCACCAAAATGGTTGTGCCCTGATTTTGATCTTTGTTTTCAGCTATTATCATCAAGGGGCCTAGGGTTTCAGACTGTTCCTACTGTTTGTGGGGTATTTCAGTCATTGGATCAACTATAGTTCATATTTCCATCCATCATTTTGAGGGAGTTTTTCTGTGGCTTTTCACATAGAGTTTGGATCTGTTGTTTGTTGAGGTTTCCAACCATTAATCAATTTTTGCAGCCCCTATAATGGTTGTTTCCAACATTTGATTGATGCTTCCAGCCATATTTGGTGTTGCGCCTAGGTTTTGTGTCATGTCCCCAAAATTGTAAATATGAAAATAATCAAACATTGAAATAAATAAAATAAATAACCAAATACATATTAAAAATATAAATATAAAACAATAATGTTAATATTATAATTATGATATTGTCATATTTCCCCCCGCCCCCCGAAAAAAAATTTGTAGACCCATTGAAATAAAATAATAATAATATAATGGCCATTTATTATAAGCAAAGTGTTAAAGTATTAAATATTAAAATACAAATAATAAACATCAAAAATAAAATATTAAAATGAATTATCAGTAATAATATTATAACTATAAAATGTTGTTTTCAAAATGGATATGATCATTAAAATAATAATAATAATTAAAGCAAGAATTACAAGGCAGCGGTTACTTTTCCCCAAGTCAGCGATCATTTATAAACACTAATCTAAAGACCATTAGTCAGCAATTACCAAGCGATGCATCTTAAGACCATCAGTCAAACCTTTTCCAAAGGGAGCGATAGAAATCATATAAAAAGCAGCAATGGATAAAATGAAGGAGAGAGGAGGGGAGGAAAAGAAATCAGGAGATTCATTTTAGAAACCATATAAGAATAGATATAGGGAAGAAAGGCATCGAATGGTAGAGGGAATAAGCAGAAATATATCTGCTATCAAAAAATAAAATAGGACTGAAGAGAATAAAGGCTTCTGTAGAGCGATCAGAAATCAGGAGGTAAGTATATTATAAATTCAAATAAATAATTTGATAAATATATTAAGGATTTAAATAAGGACTTTCAGCAAAAAAACTTATGAATCAAAATAATAATAAGCTGGGTACATTATGAAATTAGATATGGAATTTAAGTAACAGTTAATGATTAATAAATATATTTAAATATACTATGGTTGGTAAATATATTATTGATGAATGATAAATACAATCTATACATAACGATCTTTATTTAGTTGATGTTATTTATTAATGTCATTTTGGAGTAATAAGATTATACATGCTACTATTTATTATTATAGCATTGCTAATATGTTATTTTGAATTAGATAACTAATTATGTTATTGTGATATATTCTCTCATAGTTATTGGGTGTGCAATCATATCTATCTTGTTATTTGTCTTTATAAAACAACCATGGAAGAAGTGAGGAAGAGACTACTAGTAGGTTGAGCAGATACTAGACATCTTCCTAAGTACGCCACTCCATGATGGAATGACTAAGTGTGCCTCTTGGAGCCAAGGGGGTAATATCCGCTCTTGGGCTTAGGAGGAGATGTTTACAGGCCTCCTACAGTAAGCTCTTTCCCAACCTCTACATGGATTGATTGATGGGATTGATTCAAGGGGTTTCAACCATAAGAGGGATGGATAAGATAGCAGGGATAGGGAATGCAAATACAAGCTGTCCACCAAGTAGACCACCCCATGCGGAATGACTAAGTGTGCCAAATGAGGGCCAAGAGGGATGGTATATCCACTCTCGGGCTTGGTGTGATAGCTTCGGGCGGACCTATCATGCTGTTCATCCACTCCCCCTTATGATCCAACTCTCAATGTGAATTAAAAATATTATGTGGTTTAAAACATTTGCATGATATGAATAGATAAACACTTATTATATGTTTGATTATGTGAATTATATTCCAACATTATCTAACATGATTTGCAAGACCTAAACCAAGATTTATCTTTCTTAAAGCATTTAGTTGATAAGTTGTAACCCTAACTACATTAGCTTATATTTCTAGAGTGGAAATTAGGGTTTCCTCAAAAGGGGACATTACATTTTGGATAAATTTTCTACTATTGTAAGTCATATCATACATTGGATCTACTATTTGGAGTGTTTTTCAGCCTACATTGTGCATCCTAGCACCATCGTACAGTTGTAACCTTGTTGATTTTTGAGATGTTAATGTTGATATTGCTAATAAGGGTTTAAATATACAAAAATATCACATCATTGCTGCCCTATTTATATATTGTGGAGTTATCTACTATAGTTGATTTTACAAGGGTTTTCAAATATATTGTTGCTATTGGAGGAGCTGAATTGCTTTTTTCTGTCATATGTTGCTGATTTCTAGGCCCTAATTGCTATTGTAAATGAAATCATTGATTGTTCATAATTATTTGCAAACCTTTACAAGTGCTGATCTAGGGTTTATTGTTGTTAAAAGGGATTAATTTTCAATTATTTCGAGTTTTTATTTATCATAGTAATCAAATCTGTTCAATATGATTGAACATATGAGGGTTTTAGAACTATAACAACCTATACATAAGTCAGATTTTCTGTAATAATTGATTATTTTGCATTTGAGGGTTTTTACCGAAGTTCATATCAGCTTGTGGGGTTTGAATCTGTTATTGGGGGTCGAGGAGTATTTTGATTGACAAGGGTTTGCAAATTGTATCATTGCTGATCAAGATTAATTTTAGTAGGGTTTGGCACCTACGTTTGGCATTAATTCATTATTTCAGCTTGCACATGCTTGAAAATTCATCTATTTTTTAAGGTTGTCCCATTGGAGACATTACAAGTTTCTTGAATCCATCATATCTTTGCATGCTTTGACATGAAGCATGGGATGAAATCAAGATATTGATTAAATTCATACGTATCCAGAGGTTGAACTTGTTTTTAGCTCTATGATATGTATTAAACTCAGAGTTTGATTTATATATGATGGAAATCAGTAATAAGTTCTACAAATTCAGTATATATGTGTGTTTTTGAAGAATATTTTAAAACATTATGTATTTTCAAATGTTTAATAAATTTGCCGAGCTATTGCAAAGTTTCTAAAATTTTTGGGCTTGCCAAGTTATTGCCAAGTCTGATTTTTTCTTTTTTTTTTTTGATTCCAAGTCCGAATTTTTCAACTATGCTGTATATACTATATAGTTATCAATAATCTGAATAAATTTTATTATTTATTTCCTCAAATGAGGTGACAACAAAGAATGATACCACATGAAGTTGTCCCCTACTACTTGTTGGATGGAAGTTTGCGTGCATTATATTATTGTAAGGTATCAAACCTGCCTTGAAGGGGTTTCTTTCATCATATATGTCTTCTTTTTACCAAATAAATGTTATTGTGTGCTTCTTAGAACATTATATGTTAACTCACTAAACCTAACTTCAGTCTACAAGTCATAAATCAAGGACACAAGGTAAGCCCAATGTATACTATTATCAAAATTATCAATCTTATCTGCCCAAATTGAATGAAAATGTACAGAAAGGAATAAGTTTGCATGATTTAAAATTCAATTCCTTGGAGAAAAACTAGAACCCAATTTCATCTAGAAGCAATGTTTTGTTACAATGTTGGAAACATGGTTTTCTATATATGCACCACATGTATGGAAAACTAAAATGGGATACTGTTAAAAAAGGATTATAATCAGGAAATGATTAGAAAATGTAGTTTGTAAACTTACCTCATGATCATAAATTTATACTTAGCAAAAGTCTATACCATTTTTGGACTTTGCATTGAGAAGCTTTGCCGCTTGCCCAGGTGGTCTTTTCCAGCTTCTATCCAGACTATTAACCTGTTGGACCTCTCAAGATATTCATGTTAAAAGCAGAAATGCAATATAAGATTGTATGCATAATGCATATTTTAATGATGACAAAACAAAATTCTTCTTTTCTACAAAACTAACTGTACATATTAAAATCTAACCAGTGTCTCTGCAAATGCATCAACAGTTCCAAATGATTCCATTCTTGTGTAGTCAGCCCCAACTCCTGTTATTATGACATTCACTGCAGGAGTCCAAAAATTGATGTCTTAGGTTGGATTTTAGTTTCAGGAATTACTCACATAGAATAGGAAAAATAATGAAACAAACATACCATTGGAGAATTCATCATTTTCAGGGAAAAAAGCAGTCACCATTCTTTGTTCATCTGCATTTCCCTTTCCCTTCTTCCAATCTGCAATTGGATTAGTAGAACATCAGTCTATGGATCCTTACATATTCTGTGTAGTTAGATTTCATCTTGTTTTTTAGAAAATATATTTAACTATTTGTGAAAGCATACATTTTGAGGACACTCAAGATGCATTTCAGAGTTTCAATGTAGCAAAATACAATAAATCCTAATCATGACTTGTTTGATTGAATGGAAAATACAATATAGCTTCCAAAACAGCTTGTAAAGCTTTCTGAATTTCAATAATGTGTCAAATAGACTATTAAATAGAAATTAGTTTATTTTATATGAGCTAAAAACATTGTAGTCCTTACCAGCTCACAAAATATTTACCATAAATTTCCATTTAATCATTGGAGGCTTCTTAGAATCTCGTGCAATATTTTTCCAAGATAATAAATAAACACCATATGCTTGTAATTGAACTTCTAGGACTTTCCACAAAAAATAATGCATAATTTTATAAACTAAAGATTTCCAACGAACAAATTATGGTTTTACCTATTGATCCATGTACAATGTGTGATTATGTGGGAGTAGCCTTCCCCTAGCAAGGTCAAGGGACTTGTTGACGGGTGTTTTATGAGTTCACCAACACAGAATAAAGTTTCCCAACTGTCACTCTATCCTCTCTTGAACAAAGTCTCTTGCATGCTAAGATTGTGAGAAAGATCATGCATTTAACTCCAAGGTTCCTTCATGCAGTGGATAGTCTCAGTTGGCTTGATGTGATTTGTTGGTAATCTCAAGGGGGACTTACGTAATTGTTCAGCTGACGATCAAAGAGAAAAGGGATTTTGCGGGATTCGAAAGGTATGTCAATGTAGCACAAGTTTCCTAAACTAACCAGAAATGTACTGAATTGAATGGTTGTAGGGATTAGAAAAGCTATGGACTAATCTACGCGCAGGACATGGAGATCAACTTTCACAAGCCTCAACCAGACTCCGCTTTGCCTCACTTCAGACAGCTTCTACACAACCGGTGCAATCTTCAAGGGGAGTAACTAGAAATGTTCAGATTACAATTCAACAATGAAGACATCGTCACGACAACGCATACCAACATGAAGATCATAATCGAAGTTAAGTCCACACTATTCCAGTTGACCACACAAGGCGAACCCACCGTCAATGAGCCCGCTAGTGGTATGGATAAACGAAGTTTGCTCAAATTAAACACCACATTCCACAACTATCATCTATTTGCATGAAATAAAATCTATTTTACTCTAAGCTACTTTAAGAATCTATGTGAATTGGAAGGACAAAGAAGCCTTGCTAGCTACCCACAACAAAAGATGAAACCACCATCAATGATAACTCTTTTTATTATGAGAGTGTTCACAACAACTCCTTACAAAGCATTCAATGGAAAATTTTCCTTCCTCTCCAATCTAAGCTAAGCTATCAATTTATGCTATCTCTCTATGCTCTGTCTCTAATCTCCAATCTAATCTAATAATTACAAATGAGGGGGATGCCCCTTTTATAGCTGGCCAAGTCCAATGGACGGCTCAGATTCAATTACAACGAAGGGCTCAGATTGAGTCACACAAGCCTTGATCAATATTCTGCCCTAAAAACAGCCACAAAGAGGAGTGGTGTAATAAATGAGCAAAAGATTCTCCACTCTCTCCTGAAGACATAATGAGCAATTAATGCCCACCATCTTCCAGAAGACTCTCGCCTAGAAATGTGTTCCCACTGTTCTTCTCTTTGACTGCAAATTCGATGAATCTGGCCAACACATCTTTAACCTCTTGAACTGATATGACAGGCACGATCTCACTCTAAAATTCCAAGACTGCAACTTCTTTCTCCTGCTTGATGAAGATTTTCCTCTTAGTTGTCATTCTTTAACTCTAAAGTGCTTGAGGATGATTTCTAATCCCTGGGTCTTCATTATTTCTCCTTCCTGATCTTGAAGGATTTTCCAGTCTTGGACTCGTGCATTTCTTCCTTGCCACCTGCCTCCTTGAGTTGGGTGCATATTGGGTCTTTGAGGAGAAATTCCAACACTTAGCCATTTCTTCCAGTATCTCCCTTCATGACTTGGGCACAACTGAGACATCATGGAGAAGCTCGAAACATGTAACTTTATCCCCTTTCTAAGTGTTGTAATGTTGTCCTGGAGTTTTTCTGGGTTTTTGAGAGATCTCTCGTGCAGTATGGCATGCAAACACATTTGGCAACCGTTGGTCACTTTTTCGGCACTTACTATTTTTAGTAGGTTCATTCCAGCACCCAAAGCTTCGGCCACGAACAAAGCAACATGCAATAGAAACAGAGTCAAACGGAGGTCAATAAAGGCACATGCAAATGAAATTAGGGTTTCCAACTTTGGCACCCAAAATGAGGGGTAAAACTCAAGAAAATGAAAACCTATGCTCGGGGACGTGCTTAGGAAAGCCCTTCCTGCAAGTCCCTTTTGCTCTACCCACACCAAGGACTCTTTTGCTCATTGGCGGGGATCGGCTATGGCTAGGCATACCCAAACGCCCAGTCCCCGTCCTGTACGTACGCTAGCGTACCTACCGGCCAACAAAAAATCAGACACACTTTTTTTCAAAAAATAAAGTTTTTTAAATTAAAAAAAAGGTATGGGGGGGCCCACAAGGGACGCCCCATGCCACTTAACCTAATTTGTGCCTTATATGTGGCCTAAAATGAGAAAAGCAACTCATTTTTACTTCTTGCCTTGTGAAGTGAAGCATAGCAAAAGGAGAGCAACTGAGTAAAGGAGAGAAGAACAGTTTGAAGAGGAGCTTAGGGCATCATTTCCAGCATATTAGAGGTATGTTTTTCATCTTTGTTTTGTATTTGCTATTTGTTTTTAATTTTTGCAAGATTTTTTTAAGTTTTTCAACACATAGGAAGGGCATTTAGTGTTTACTTCTTTTTTTTTTGAACTTGCAGCTCTTTGAAATCAGAAACTTCATAAAAATTTAGAAAACAACCATGAGTAGCAGCAGTGATAGTGAAAGTGAGGATATTGAAATCCAAATGCAAGAAAGAACTCAAACTCAAAGAACAAGAAATAGACATAGAGGTAGTGCAACTGCAAACATTGGGGGGTGTTCAGAGAGTGGGAGTGGAGTAGGGTCAGCAAGTTCAAACCCATTTGAATGTCCATCTGAAATCCTCAAAAAATGGGCAAAAGGCCCATTTAACCCCAAAAAACCTCTACTACAATTTGCAACAAGAGTTGATAAAGAGAAGAAAAAAAATTCGGGGGGTAGTAGAGTATGGGAGTGTCATTTGTGCCACAAACAATATAGGGGCAGCTATACGAGAGTTTATTGCCATCTTTTGTGGATTGGTGGTCAAGGGGTGAAAGGGTGTAGAAAAATAACCCAACAACAAAAAATTGAGGCAACTAGATTGCATATGGAGGGGGAGGCATTAAGTAAAGGGGTTTCAGTTGAGAGTTTGCAGCCTAGTATGGGAATGCCTACACCATTAGTAGATGTTGCTTCAGCTTCTCACTCTCATGTGGGGGAGGATTCTACTAGAGGAAAGAAAAGGAGTATGAATGTTGCTGATATGTTTAATGTTACAATAAAAGATGGGGCTGATTCCTCTATTGCCAAGTTTTTTTATGCTAATGCCATACCATTTCATGTCTCACGTTCACCATATTTTAAACAAATGTGCAAAGATATTGTAGTTGTTGGTCCCTCATATGTTCCACCTGGAGAAACTAAGTTACGCACCACCCTTCTTGATAAAGAGTACTCCAAGGTGAGTATTTTGATGGAGGATATGAGACAAACATGGTTGACAGATGGCTGCTCCATAATCATGGATGGGTGGACCGATATCAAACATCGGCCACTCATCAATCTTATTGTCACTAGTACAGCAGGCTCTTATTTTCTTAGAGCTGTAGATTGTTCAGGCAAAAGGAAGGATGCAACCTTCCAATTTCAGATTTTGAGAGATGCTATAGAGGAGGTTGGAGCCTCTAATGTTGTGCAGGTATGATTTAATTTGATTTTCTTTCTTTCTTATTTTTTATTTTGATTTTCTTATTAGTTATTTAAATTTTGATATCTATATTCTATACTAATCTAGTAATCTCATATCAACTTGATGATATGCCATTGCCAGGTAGTGACCGATTCAGCCCGTGTGTGTAAATTAGCTGGATTGATGGTGGAGAGTGCTTATAAGCACATTTTTTGGACCCCTTGTTGCGTGCATGCATTGAACAATACCTTGAAGGACATTGGGAAGATAGATTGGGTGAAGGCAGTGGTTGCAGAGGCTAGAGAGGTGCAAATGTTCATTTGCAACCATCAGACTTCACTTGCTTTGTTTAGAACATTTTCGAGGAAGGAATTCCTCAAGCCCGTGGAGACTAGATATGCCAGCTACTTCATTTTATTGGAGAGGATGCTTGAGGTCCAAGAGGCTCTACAATTAATGATGGTCAATGTAGAGTGGGGTAGATGGCAAGAGTCAAGCACAGCGGAGGGAAAAAGGGTGAAACAAAAAATCCTTGATGATGACTGGTGGTCCACAATGAGGTAAGAAAATTGGCATTGCTGATTTTATTATTTATTTGAATTATTAAATTTTATTATTGCTGATTTTCATTTTATTATTTAATATTTATAGGCTAGCAGCTTAGCTGATTTTAATTTTTGTAACTTGTTTGCACTTGCAGTTATGTATGCTCCTTCATCCAGCCTATTGTGCAAGTGATTAGATATGCTGATACTGACTCTCCTAGCCTTGGAGAGATTTATGAGACCTTTGATAGTATGCTTGGACAGGTCAAACAAGCAATTTATAGCAAGGACCCTTCTTTGGCATTTTATGAGGAGCATCTTAGGCCCATTGTGACGCGACGGTGGGACATTATGAACACCCCGCTTCATATGGCAGCCTATGCTCTCAATCCGAAATGGTATGCACCGAGGCCTGGGAGAGTGGCTCCATCTCATGATGAAGAGGTGAAAGAAGGCTTCATGAGGGCCCTTACAAAAATGTATACTTCAGAGGAATCTACCATACTTCGCACACAATGGCTTGCATTTGCCAATCTTCGTGGTCCAACCTTCGGCAAACCAGAGGCGAGGATGGATAGAGCTACATTGGCTCAAACCAACCCTATTGGATGGTGGACGTGGCATGGGAAGGATGCACCAGAGTTGAGATTACTTGTTGTTCGCCTTCTTTCACAGGTTGCCAGTTCCTCTGCTGCAGAGAGGAATTGGTCCACATATAGCTTCATCCAATCAGTCAAGAGGAACTGCCTTACCTCTAGACGATCGGAGAAGTTGGTGGCAGTACACAGTGCTTTGCGCTTACAGGATCGCCAGTCTAGTGAGTATCGTCAGACTCCAGCCTTACGTTGGGATGTTAATCCCGAAGATGCTACGCAGATTGAGGAGGATGCACATGAGGGATTGGTGGGTGTTCCATTGGTTGAGACAGATCCTTCTATTGACATGGACACTGACACTGACTTAGACTCGAGCTCTGATGGCGAGGGCGATGCTGATTTAGACCTACCTTCTGCTGATTAGGGACCATGGACAGCGATATATTTTCTTAGTTTTATGTTTATCATGTCATTTCATAGTTGAGACTTGGAGCCTTTGGGCATTTTGGTTATAATTATCAAACTTTTATATGATATGTATGCACATTTATAATGAAAAGCATTTGAACTTTGTTAATTTGTTTGTCAATTCTCATGTGAAATCTCAATTCAAGTCTAATGATATGTATTAAGCTTATACAATGTCTAGAATGAATGCTTTATCAATGTTATGCTATGAACATTTGAAATTTCTCTATTTTTTAAAAAATTTCCCTATTTTTTTGTTAGTCGTCCTCTGCCGTCCCCTAAAAAATGACCCAAAAGTACCCTCGTACCGAAAACTTGTCCCGCCATACCAGGTACTCCCCGTCCCCGAAACCCCACGGAGCATAGTGAAAACCTGATGTATCCCATCACGATCAGCATCCTTCAAACAATCCACTCGTGAAATTTGAGCGCAATCCAAGTACTTACTATTTATAGTAAGTCACCTCCAAAACAGGGCTAAAAATAGCAAGTCAACACGGATGGCAGGTGTGAACAGGACAGTTAGGTCATGAGGATCACGTGGAGCAAATTTCAAGTCAACAAGAGTAGCAAGGGTTCGAAAATCAAGCAGTTGCTAAAAATAGAAAATGAGGGTGAGCAAGCTGGAAAATTGGCTAAGTATTTGAGAGCCACCTCCAGAAGTCTCCTTAACACTCCAGATGAAAATTCTAAGGCATGCAGGTAAAATGGAAGCATAACCCCCCCAGAATGCGCCCACCATGGAGTTGGATGAAGAAAAATGTCTAAGTGTTGGTAAAATGGAAGCTCTAGCCTTGAAATGCGCCCTTGCTAATGAGGGTTGCTTGAAAATTTGCTAAGGGATGAGAAAATGGAAGCTAGACCCCCACAATGTGCCCAAGCTTCAAGGAGATCTAAAAATTTTCTAAGGCAGATGAAAACTTGAAGCTCCTCCCTCAGAATGCGCCCCCAAGTTGAGAAGGATGATCAAAAAAATTCTAAGTCAAAGAAAACTTGAAGTTCCCCCCTGAAATGCACCCTAGCAGAGGGGGAAGTTGGAAAAGTTTCTAAGTATTCAAAAGTGGAGGCATGACCCCCTAAATGCGCCCAAGTTGTTAAGGAGGCACAAAAAAATTCTAAGTCAAAGAAAACTTGAAGTTCCCCCCCTAATATGCGCCCATCAAGATGAGATAGCTGGAAAAGTTTCTAAGTGTTCAAAAACAGAAGCTACTCCCCTGAAATGCGCCATCATCAAGTAAGAGGATTGAAATTTGTCTAAGTCAAAAACTGGAAGCACTGCCTCTGAAATGTGCCCTGGGAAGGAGTGATGCTAGAAATTTTTCCAAGGCAAGCAAAGTGGAAGCTAGACCCCTAGAATGCACCCAAGCTTCAAGGAGGGTGATTTGAAAAATTTCCTAAGGCATTGGAAAGTAGTAGACCCTCTAGAATGCGCCCAACATGAGGAGGGGTCATTTGCGCCCAAGAAGTGGAAATTTTTCTAAATGTCAACAAGACCCCCCAAATGCGCCCTTGCCACCAAGGAGGAGAATGACTTGAAATTTTTTCTAAGTGTCGAAAATGAAAGTACCAGGGATCAAATGCGCCTAGGTCACCAAGATGAAGATACAAAATTTTCTAAGTCAGAAAAATGAAAGTTGACACCCCCAAATGCGCCCTCAAGCAAGGAATGAAGGAGAAAAGTTTTTTAAGGCATTAAAAATCAAACCTCAAGGGGTGAAATGCGCCCATGAGAAAGATGTTGGAGAAGTTGAAATAAACATTGAAAATAAATATTTTCAAAGGGTCAAAAAAAATTAAATGTACCCCTTCGTGTACCCCCATGAACAATATAGTTGAAAAATAATTTCTAAGGGGAGATATTTTTAGAATCTAGGTGTCTTGGCTTTTTTTTCTCTGAGGGGAATAAATTTTAAAAGGAATTACGCCTGGTCTGGTGATTTTAAAATGGACGCCTGGCTTACAATTGATGAAATTTCTAAAGAAGAGAAAATTGCCTAGGGCTCAAGGGAGATAAAATTTTCTAAGGCATTGAAATAACATGCACTCAAGGTCTCAAATGCGCCTAAGGAACAAGGCACAAGATGAATGAAGTTACATGAGAAACTCCAAGGCGTCGAAGATGAAGCATAAGACACAAGGGGTCATATTTTCCCAAGGAAGAACAAGAACACAAAAATTGCTAAGGCATGCAAAATCCACAAGACACATATCAAATGCGCCCATAAGGAGGTTTGATGATTGAAAATTGTTCTAAGTATGAGGAAATTGAATAAACTCCTCTCATTTGTGCCCAAGACAAAGTGGAGAGGTGGAGGAAAAGCTAAGTCACGAAAATTTGTTGCTCAACTGTTAAATGTGCCCATGATGAAAGGTTATGAAGAAGGCAAAATTTGCTAGAGGAAAATGATGAATTCTATCTGATCCAGAGATCAATCAAACCTTGAAAATCAAAGCATGTAAATCAGGTAAGTGAAGTGAATTTATATTATAAAAGGATATTGATGCTCTTCTTTTGTTTGTTTTGCAGGATGAACGCCGGGGCCCAGGGCATGTTGACTTGAGGTGATGGAGCAAGTACTTCGGAACAACATTACAACCTTGGAAAGGGATAAAGTTACATGTTTCAAGCTCCTCCATGATGTCTCAGTTGCACCCAAATCATGAAGGGAAATGTTGGAAGAAATGGCTAAGTGTTGGGATTTCTCCTCAAGGACCCAATATGCACCCAACTTAAGGAGCCAGGTGGCAAGGAAGAAGTGATCGGGTCCAAGACTGGAAAATCCTTCAAGATCGGGATGGAGGAATAATGAAGACCCAACGGTTAGAAATCATCCTCAAGCACTTTAGAGTTAAAGAGTGGCATCAAGGAGGAAAATCGACATCAAGCAGAGGAAAGGAGTTGTAGTCTTGGAGTTTCAGAATGAGATCGTGCCTGCCATATCAGTTCAAGAGGTTAAAGCTGCATTGGCCAGATTCATCGAATTTGCAATCAAAGAGAAGAACAGTGGGAACGCGTTTCTAGGTGAGAATCTTTTGGAAGATGCTGGGCATTAATTCCTCATTATGTCTTCAAGAGAGAGTGGAGAATATTTTGCTCATTTATTACACCACTCCTCTTTGTGGCGGTTTTTAGGGCAGATTATTGATCAGGGCTTGTGTGGCTCAATCTGATCCCTTCGTTGTAATTGAATCTGAGTCGTCCATTGGACTTGGCCAGCTATAAAAGGGGCATCCCCCCTCATTTGTAATTATTAGATTAGATTGGAGATTAGAGACAGAGCATAGAGAAATAGCATAGATTGATAGCTTAGCTTAGATTGGAGAGGAAGGAAAGTTTTCCATTGAATGCTTTGTAAGGAATTGTTGTGAACACTCTCATAATAAAAAGAGTTATCATTGATGGTGGTTTAATCTTTGTTGTGGGTAGCTAGCAAGGCTTTTTTGTCCTTCCAATTCAAGATCCCATAATAGTGGTTTACACCAAACCGATAACAAATTATTATTTTTAACTAAATCTTCACATTCGGCACCTATAGCTGCTAAACTGTGAGGAATTTGAAGATGGTGCAAACTAGAGTCTCATCAATTTTATTCCGTAGATTCTAAAAATATTTTTTCAAAATTTTTGGAATCAAATTGCACTTCTTTTCCATCTCCCACGAAAATAGATTTTTTTCAGAAAACAACATTTTTAAGAAGTGACGCACACTGTATAACGCATAACTTTTTTTCCATGAAGGATAAAATTCTAATTCTTTCAAATTTAGATTTGTAACTCGACATCTAGTGCTTCCATTGGTTAGATAGTTTTTATTGAATATTTTTTCCTTAATCAAGTTTCAAAGTCAAACAAATTACAATTCAACACAGCAACCGTATAACGCAGAACTTTTTTGTATATGTCAAAATTTTATTTTTATTTTTGTTGGATCAAGGACTTCAATATCTTGGTGCACTCATATTTTTAATTTTTTTTGATAATCTTCTATTTTTCCACGTGAATAATAAAGAAATTCATTTTTGATGAAAACCTATGTTTAATAAAACTTAAAAAACAAATACATAACAAAACCAAAACATATTAAAATTATATTCATTGGATAGGTTTGTTCTCGAGAATACCGTAATCATTTGAAATAAATTTTAAATGAATTCATTTGATCCCCCAAAAGCTAAATCAAAGTGATTTTTATCAGCATTTTGATAGGCGTAAAGGAGACGGCATTTATAGGTATGGTTTAAAACTAGCGAGGTTCTATCCAAGGGGTTGATCTAAGATGATTTGATCAAACCCTTTTCAATTGGAATCCTTAAAATGGAACTTTTAAGGCTTAAATCATTATATTTTCTAAAAATATGTGATTTCTAACTAAAATTTGTTCCTGCTCTAGATTTTTAAAGTATAGTAAAATAGATTTTATTTCATGCAAATAGATGATAGTTGTGGAATGTGGTGTTTAATTTGAGCAAGTTTCGCTTATCCATACCACTAGCGAGCTCATTGATGGTGGGTTTGCCTTGCGTGGTCAACTGGAATAGTGTGGACTTAACTTCGATTATGATCTTCATGTTGGTATGTGTCGTCGTGATGGTGTCTTCATTGTTGAATTGTAATTTGAACATTTCTAGTTACTCCCCTTGAAGATTGCACTGGTTCTACGGAAGCTGTTTGAAGTGAGGCAAAGCAGAGTCTTGTTGAGGCTTGTGAAAGTTGATCTCCACGTCCCGCGCGTAGATTAGTCCATAGCTTTTCTAATCCCTGCAACCGTTCAATTCAGTACATTTCTGGTTAGTTTAGGAAACTTGTGCTACATTGACATACCTTTCGAATCCTGCAAAATCCCTTTTCTCTTTGATCGTCAGTTGAACACTTACGTAAGTCCCCCTTGAGATTACCAGCAAATCACATCAAGCCAACTGAGACTATCCACTGCATGAAGGAACCTTGGAGTTAAATGCATGATCTTTCTCGCAATCTTAGCATGCATGAGACTTTGTTCAAGAGAGGATAGAGTGACCATTGGGAAACTTTATTCTGTGTTGGTGTGGTCATAAAACACCCATCAATAGGACTGCAGACCCTTTTTGGGTCATCAGCCCAATGTTTCATTGAGATCATAAGTTATGAACCTTTTTATTCTATAGTAGTTAGCTAAGTCCACCTTTTCATGTAACGAGGGCATTTTGGTAAGTGGGTCCAATGGGACCAGTAGTCTGGGTCCACTAGAAAACTGCTTTTTAATTTTTGCCTTTTATTGGAAATGGGATCCAGCCTTGTGGATACATTTTCTTTTTGGTTTATTAAATGTGTTGTTTTGTAAGAAAACTAATTAGTTGATAGGCTTTCCCCTGTGACCTTTCAAGCCTAGAAAAAATCAGAAAAGTTGTTTCACACCAGAAAATATTATTTAATTGCTGGGATTGTCTCACTTTATGGAAAATATTCTTCTTCTTAGTACATAAAAGAACTTTTAATTGATATGTGTCCATATCCCTATCACTGAACCCATGTATCTCTACAAGGTGCAGGTGCTAGTTATCTCACATGCAAAATGAAACCAAAAAAAAAATACAGGAAATTGTTACAACTGGACTCCTTGAAGGTGGAGTAAAGCATGTTTTGAAAATAAGCTCTTGTATGAATCTCTGATGATTGTGTTTGGCCAAGAGAACACCATAATTTCCTGGATTTAGCCTGGGTTCCCATCCACGCTACCTTGAAAAGTTTCTTCTTTTTATGTAATGTTCATCTATTTTTCATAATGACATAGCTCTTTTGTCTTTCCAGTTAGAAAAAAATTGATTCTAATTTTTCAGCAGCTAAAATTCGAGTTACATTCCAGCAGTTACATAGTTGTGTTCTACCAAAGCTTCAGATCTAGTTTCTAGCAATTTCAGATTTCCAATGGTTTCAGACTTGTATTGATTTTAGTGTTTTTCAGAATCAGTCCATTTTCAGCAGTTTCATCTTCAGCTTAAGTAGTGATCAGTTTAGGATTGCGATAGATTGTAATCAACATATCTGTCACCGTAAACCACACTGACATGGACACCTATTACTTTCATATGAGACACTTGTTGGATGGCTCTTTGATTTCTTGAGACAATTTTGTTCTACTCTTAGGATTTTCTTTGTTTACATTGCAGTCCTTGTTAGTGTTTTAATTTGTCTTTTGGAAGACAATATAAAATGGAATGGAACAACATTTGAGGTCAAAAAATTCTTTGAGTTATAGGAGGAGGCTCCCTGAAATCCAACTAAACCTAAAACCTAAGTTACCGGTTCGGGTTCGGGTTCAGAGTTCGGGGCGGGTATGAGAACCCAGTACGTGGGTACGTGAAATTTTTTAGGGGTTTGGGTATGTATGGGTACGTGTGTGTATATGTATATATATATATACACAAAAAAAAAGAAGAAGAGAAATATACAGAATTGTAAAACTAAATCATTTCATAGTATGATACTTGATCATTGATCAATGCCAAATGCCAAAGATAAATATTCACGATCATTGATCATTGATCGAGCAAGATTCATCATACATTTACCCTGGCAAACACATTCCCAGGTCTGAGATATTTATAAACTCATTGTATTACTTGTAACTGCTGTTCATTCTATTATCTGGTGTTATAAATCAATGTATTTGCTGCTACAAATAGACTGTGAGAAGTTGTAAAAGATTATAACCTTGTCTCAGATTGAGTACAGACTTTCTTCTATCTGCTGTTAATTTTCTGAGGATTAACTTCATACATCAGCTCTAAACATAACACAGGAAGTTCTTGCAATAAGTCTGAATATGTATTTCTGAATATGCTTGGTAAACTCAGTCCAATATTGAGTAGTATGTTTCAGATTTGGGTTATCAGATTTACTGTTAGTATCTATGGAGTGGATAGTAATGTTGTAATGCTGATTATCTGTTGTACTATTATCTACTGCAAATTTTTGAGGTTGCTGTCAATTCTGGTCGTTGTATGTAATGTATCTGCTGCAAATATAAGCTCAGTTTGTATTGCTGTGGTCTGGCATAGTTTTGGAATACTGTGATCTGCTCTTTGTTGGTTATTCTGAGTATGTACAGGTCTGATATTAATTTTTGAGTAGGTATCTATTGTGTATCAATCATATTTGAAAGTTGGAATGGCTTAGTATTGATTCCCAGATTTGCCTCTGCATTACACATTGAATTATCACAATGGAAATCATCACTATGAAATGATCAATGCTGTTTTAGGGTTAGGAGGAAAAAAAATTAAAAAAAAAAAGTTTTTTAATCAAGTTTGGGCCCTTTTTTTTAACTTGGCCCATGGTGGTTCACGGGGTTCGGTTGAAGAGGCAAGATTCGTGGTTCAGTTAGGCGCATGAACCAACCAGCTCTAATCTTACTGCCGGCACCACATTATTACCTACGCGCACCATAGACAAACCAAACGGGGTTGGGGAGCGAGTGCGAACCACCCCAACATAGCCTAAAACTAAACAAACCCTACCCTAGACTAAAACTACAGACAAAATAGACAATATAAAATGGAATGGAACAGAATTTGACGTAAAACCTTTCTTCAAATTATAAGAGGAAGCTCTCTGAAATCCAACTAAACCTAAACTAAACAAACCCTACCCAAGACTAAAACTATAGACAAAATATACAGATATGCACACTTCACAAGATTTCCCTAATGGGGTTTGCATAAACAAAAAAGATTAAGTGCCTATGTTTTTGGCCTCAAATACATACACCAAACAATTAACAATCAAGCATTGAAGACGAATTTTTAGATATCGAATGGATAGAAACTAACTAAACACAAACAAACACAAAAGCTTCTTGCTGGCTAAAATAGAGACCAACATTCTGCTGCAAACAAGATTTGAAGAGATATTGATTTGAACAATATACATTTCTAGGAATTGAAAGACTCGCTGCATACAAAGCTACAACCTAGATAGAAAAATATCATCATACAAATCTTTACTCAATATGATCTATTTTTTTACCAATCAAAAAAAAAAATGATCTATTTTCAATTCAATTCAAGAAATTACAATCATAGTAATACAATAAAGTCAGTTCAATAACAATATTTGTGGCATAAGCTTCACCTCTATTGAATTTGGTAGAGAAAATACACAAATTATAACATAATTGTTACATAGTCAAATAACTTTGAATAATATGAAAGATACTATATTGGCATCCATTTTGGATTTTCACACACTATCAATGTGATGTAAATTGTTATATTATGTCTTTATAAAGCCTTTTATTTTTCTATGCGCTAACAACCCAAACACCTACCTCCATACAAGAAAGTAACTCTTGAATATCAATTTTTCCTAAATTATTATTTATATTAACATTAACATACTAACATGTTAATTTATATTTAGTATTTAACCTATATACAATATGATGTAGTACAGTTCCATTATTTTCCCCTTATTACATAAATCTGAACAAATGATGAAACATTGCATGGATTGAACACAACTCGTCTAGTAATGCAGCCACCCTACACACATCATTATAACTTGAGAAGGAACAAGTCAAACACTAGTCTTGAGAGTCAACCAGAGACCGACCCCTTTGCAGGCATTGAAATGGGTGACAGAGAGCAACAGGAACCTAGCACTAGGGAAATACTAAATGACCTAGGTAGAGGGCAGCGTGACTTACAGCAGAGTTTAGCTCAAATGGTGACCCTAATGAACCCAGCACATGTTAGGGAATAACAACAATGCAGGGAACAATGGTGGAAAAAATGGGGGAAACAATAGTGGTAACAATGGGCGTGGAAGGAATAATGGAAAAGGGGATGATTCGGTGAATGACAAGGGGAAAAACTAGCCAGTAAGAACCATAACAGAAAATTCTAGGCCCTTAATGCCTAACTTTCCACCAAGGCATAACATCCAGATGGATAATGAGCCTACTCAACATGAGTTACAGGATCAGATTTTGCAGGATTGGAGGGATTCAAGGCTTGAGTTTCAGACAGAAATGTCTTTCAGGGACTACATGGACCTTTGGTTGAGACATAGGCCTAATAGAGGAGGTAGACAACACAATTAGGATCTGCAGAGGAGAATGGGAAAGCTATCTATCCCATACTATGATGGTTCAAGGAAGACTTCAGCTAGAGCATGGGTTCAAAAGTTAGACACATACTTCCATCTTAACCCAATGCTAGAAGACAAAGCCATCAAATATGTTGCAATTCACTTGGATGGTAGTGCACATGAGTGGTGGCAGCATGGTACGGTCACCTTGGGCCATCACCAAATTGACTCCTATGCTGAGTTCATAGAGAGGTTGATAGATAGATTCGATAAGAAGGATCCCAAGTTACACTTTAAGGAGTTAGCTCAATTCAAGCAGTGGGGTTCAGTGGACACATATATAGCAGATTTTCAAAGGCTCTCCATGTTGGTGACTGATATATAGGAGAGAAGGCTGATTGTATTTGTTGATGGTCTTTTAGACGCCTTGAGAGGTTGGATCAAGGCCCTCAATCTACCTACTCTACAGGATACCATTAAAAAGGAAAGGGACATGGAATCCTCTTCTTCATAAGCAAATTTCAGTCTAAGGGATTTTCCCACAAGAAGGACAAGGATAGAAGGCACTTCTCTAAGGATTCCTATCCACCTAAGAATGTGTCTAACAAGTTGGACAGCGATCATCTCAATGAGCTTAGACGCAAGAAATTGTGTTTTCATTGTAAGGAGCCTTGGGATCCTTCACACAAATGTGCCAAATTAAGGAAAAGGCCAAAAAGATTGAATATTTTTCAGCTGATGATACTACCTCAAAACATTATGATCAGCATTCTAAATCTGAGAATAGTGATGGGGAGAGTGCAGCAGATGAGGCTGAAAAAGAATAAGGATGTGGAGGTGATATTGCCCAACTTTCTAGTTTCCAGAAGGTTGGTTCTTTCAAGGTTAGAGTACTTTGTGGGCAGCAAATAATCATACTTATTGACACAGGTGCTACTCATAATTTCATTGATGAGGAGCTCGTGGCTAAGCGACGGATCCAAACAGAAAATTTTGAGAGGTTTAAGGTAATGGTAACAGATAGTTTTACCCTTGCACACATAAGATCTCTAACTTGTGCATACATTTGGGAGAGTATCAGTTGAGGGATGATTTCTATGTGGTTTAGGGTTTAGTTTTAGGTTTAGGGTTTAGGGATTGATGAGTTGCATGGTGCATGTTACTTCTCCAAAATCAACTTAAGGTCAAGGTATCATCAGATTCGGGTTAGGGAGTCGGATGTGGAGAAAACAACATTCAAATGTCACTTTGGGCATTTCAAGTTCTTGGTGATGCTCTTTGGGTTGACTAATGCACTAGCTACATTTCAGTCATGTATGAACAGGGTGCTCAAAAGGTAGCTCCAAAAATCTGTGTTGATCTTTCTCGATGATATTCTATTCTTCAGTAAGTCTTGGGATAAGCACTTGAGGTATCTTGAGGAGGTGTTGAGCATCTTAGAAGAGGAGTCATTGTATGCCAAGGAGTTTAAATCTGATTTTGGTATGAATGAATTACTTTACCTTGGCCACATTATTAGCTCTGAGGGGGTTAGAGTAGACCCAGATAAGATCAAAGCAATCATGGATTGACCACCACCTACAAATCTATCACAACTCAAAGGATTTTTTGGGTTATGTGGGTTCTACAGGAGGTTCGTGAAGGGTTTTTCACAGGTGGCAACTCCCCTCAAAGACTTAACTAAGAAAGGAGCCTTTGTTTGGTCAAATGCGGCTCAACAATGTTTTGATCAATTCAAACAGATCATGTGCACTTGCCCCATGTTAGCCATTCCTAATTTCTATAAGCCCTTTGTTTTGGAGTGTGATGCATCAAGGGAGGGAATTGGAGCAGTGTTAATGTAGGATAAGCATCCTATTTTCTTTGAGAGCGGGAAACTAAGGGGTGCCGAGAGGAGCTACTCAATTTATGACAAGGAGATGTTGGCCACAATGCATGCATTGGACAAGTTCAAAACTTATCTAGTGGGAGGATAGTTCATTGTAAAAACGGATCATAATAGCCTCAAATACTTCCCAAGTCAAAAGGACTTGAACGATAGGCACCAGAAGTGGGTGAGGAGGTTGCAGGCGTATACATTGAGTATGTCAAAGGTAAGAAAAATATTGTTGCTAACGCATTGTCCAGGAGACCCTACTTGTGCTCTTTAGTTGAGATATATGCTGATTGGAGGGAGTTGATTACAACAAAGTATGTTAAGGATCCGTGGGTTACAAGTATTCTTGATGGGACAAGATAATTGATGAGTTGATCTTCTATAAGGATAGGATTTACTTGGTACCTATTTTAGAGCTCAAAGCAATAATTTTGAGGACTTTCCATGATGCACCCGTGGCTGGTCACTCGGGGTTCTTCAAGACATATAGGCAGATCCAGGAAAAGTTTACTTGGAAAGGGCTGAAAAATGAGGTCCTCAAGTATATTAGAAAGTGTCCCACATGCCAACAGAATAAACATGAGCACACCCATCCAGCTAGTTTGTTGCAGCCCCTACTCATTCCCAATCAAAAATGGGAATGCGTCTCTATGGATTTTATCATAGGGCTATCGAAAGTTCAAGGCAAAGATTGTGTCTATGTTGTTGTTGACAAATTGACAAAATTTGTTCATTTCTTTGCCATTTCAGCGACATATACAGCAGCATAAGTAGCTGATCTATTTTTCAAGGAGATCTTCAGGCTCCATGGGATGCCAAAGACCATTGTGAGTGATAGGGACATCAATTTCTTGAGTTTATTTTGGCAGGAGTTTTTCAAATTGAGTGGAACTAAGCTCACCTCGAATACCAGTTATCACCCGCAGACTGATGGGCAGATGGAAATAGTGAATAAGTGGGTGGAGGGGTATCTCAAAAATTACATTTCAAGGCAGTAGAAGGCACAGGTCAAATGGTTGCACCTTGGGGAGTATTGTTACAACTTCACTTACCACAAGTCTATGAGGATGTCACCATTTATGGCATTGTACAAGTATGAGGCTCTAAGCTTTATTGATCTACTCTTTGGGGACAATAAGGTACCTAAGGCCGGGGATTTATTATAGGAGAGTCAGGACATAATGAAATCTTTGAAGTAAAATTTGCAGTAGACCCAAAATCAGCAGAAGATGTATGTTAATCAGCATCGTATAGAGTGTAGTTTTGAGGTGGGTGACCTGGTATACTTGAGACTACAGCCCTATAGACAGTCCACACTCAGGAAAAGTGGAGTAGAGAAGCTTAAGCCATGGTTCTATGGTCCCTCCAGAGTTTCCACACAAATTGGGGAGGTGGCTTATGAGCCAGAGCTGCCAACTAATAGTAGAGTACATAATGTATTTCATGTGTCTCGCCTAAAAACGACACTGGGGCACAATGTGGTTCCCTCCTTGGAGTTGTCGCCTTTGGATTAGGAGGGGAAGTTGGTTTTGATCCCTGAGGCGATTATTGATGTTAGGGAGTGTACTCTATGGAAGAGTACAATCAAAGAGTATTTGGTTAAGTGGAAGAACCTACCAGTTGAGGATGCAACATGGGAGAGTGAGCAGATTTTACATCCAAAGTTGCAATTGCTTGGGGTCAAGCAATTTTGGGGAGGGACGACTGTAATGTCCCCTTCCTAAGCTGAGACAATGATTATCAGGATTAGCCTATTCCTCGGGTACCTATAGGCTAATATGGTTGGTTAGGGGACTCCTCAACTCTTGGTGACATGTTCAAGACTTCAAGAGTATCTTTCTGGCAGTTCCTGGAGCACTTTCAAGCATTGGTCTATTACTATTTTTAGTAAGTCGCCTCCTAGGCAGAGATAGTGTATTTTCATGTTGATCATTCCTCGGGATGCTCAATTGCGATGCCTAATGTTGTTTTGGCGAGATTCTATGGCCTAGGGCATTTAATTTTAAAATAACGTTAAATTTATAAAGTTAAATTAAAATATTTAACTTTATGTTATTTTATTATTTTTAAAAGGTGGCTTTTTGGGAGACATAAGGAATGTTTTAAGAGATTAAATATTTGGTTTTTTTTAATGGGATGCCCAAGAGGGAGACATAAGGAGGTTTTAAAAATTAAATAAAGTATATTATTTTTCCAATATGGGGTGTGGGGTTTTGGGAATCATACAAAAGCAATTTGAAAGGTCATTTTGAATACCATGATACTTTCTTGGAGAGAACTACAGGTTTTTTATCAGCATCTTTGTGAGGATGAAAATCCTTGCAAGGAACATCCATTTTGGTTGTGAAGATTGTTGTACCCAAACCAAATTTTTGCTTCATCAAGGCATTTTGCATAATATAGTCTAAACCTTGCTAAAAATGATGTCAAATACAGTTTTTGGGCAATATCAAGCATGGAGTTTTGTTAATGTTTTGTCAGTCAGAGGCAGTATCCATTGATCAGAACCTGAATCAGAGACTCAGAATGAAGCATTTCATGATGGAGGAGCATTTCGCAACGATAATTATACTTTTGAATGGTCATTTCAGTGGCTAAAATTAAGATTTCAGGGGTTAGTTTTTGAAGATTTCTCAAGGAAAAGCAGAATTGCGCACTTGTAGCCCAAGGGCGCCCTTCTTTTTGAAGGCCTAAATTTTGTGATAAATGCTCA